>JAHWFO010014578.1:741038-764762 GCA_023313115.1 Rhysida immarginata
AAATCCAAGTGTAATTATCCCGGGCAACGCCGGGTACCTTTGCTAGTATATATATAAAGAAGGATGTTTGTGGGTGGGTCTGTCTGTACGTTTTTTATACAAATCTACAGTTTTATTCCGATCTTGATAAAATTTCGCATACATGACCTTCAAAGCATGAGGAAGGTCACCGTCTACCTCAGATTTCGGAAAAATAATAAATATCGATAAAAAATCGATATTCATGGTTATGGCAAGGCATATTAATGAGAAATATCGCATGACCAACAATGCAAGGCAAAGTTTATACAACAATAGGTATCAACAATGGTATCAACACGCAATGCACCAACACAAGGCAGGGATCAACAATCAATATCTCATGACTAACAATGAAAGTTAAAGTTTGTGCAAGTGTAATTATCCCGGGCAACGCCGGGTACCTCTTCTAGTTCTATATATATAAAGAAGGATGTTTGTTTGTTTGTTTGTTTGTTTTTTATACAAATCTACAGTTTTATTCCGATCTGGATAAAATTTCGCATATATGACCTTCAAAGCATGAGGAAGGTCACTGTCTACCTCAGAATTCGAAAAAATAATAATTTTTGATAAAAAAAATCGATATTAATGTTTATGGCAGGGCATATGAATGAGAAATATCTCATGACCAACAGTGCAAGACAAAGTTTTTGCAACAATAAATATCAACAATGGTATCAGTGGTAGCAATCCACAAACACTCTGCACGGAACAACAATATATATCTCATGACCAACAATACAAATAAAAATTATTGATTTAAGGAGTTTAAATGATTAATTTAAATTTAAATGAGTTCAGTCTCCTATTTAATGGGGAAAAATCGTAAAATTAATAAAAACAAAAAAAAAATTAATAATAAATAAAGTCACCAATCTTGAAAAAGATTAAAAGAACATGAAAGAGCACTTCGCCAAAAAGACAAAAACAACCATTTAGTTAATCATTGTATCAAAGAAAACCACACACCAGATTGGAATAACACAAAAATCATTGGAAAAGAAGAAAATTATAAAAAAGATTAATCAAAAAAACAATAAATATCATTACAAATAACAAAAATTTAGCCAAGCCATCAATAGAGATAAACAATAAATGGACACTACTTTTAAACAACAATCACCCTAGTATACAATAGCCAACAATCATAACCAACAATTACAACCAACTTAGCTTCATCACCTTATATCAATTGTTAAATTCTTATTTCAACTGTTTTCAACATTCAAAAATATTTAATCCAACTGATGATGAGAAGTATTCTCGAAAACGTTTTTTTATATAAATTTTATCACAAATATTTGGATCACCCTCTTCAAATTTCATCTGTATTTAAAAACCAACACTTCCTTCAAGATTATCGTTTTCCCCTATCAACATTATCTTCACAAGACTTCATCTACATCCTCAATAGACTGGGTTTATTTCTACTATCAACAACATCTGCAATAGACTACATCCTTTGAATTTTCTTCCATCTCACAAGTTCTTTCATCGTTTTTCAAGATTGGTGACTTTATTTATTATTAATTTTTTTTTGTTTTTATTAATTTTACGATTTTTCCCATTAAATAGGAGACTGAACTCATTTAAATTTAAATTAATACAAATAAAAGTTTGTGCAACAATAGGTATCAACAATGGTGTCAACACGCAATGCACCAACATTATGCAAGGATCAACAATATATGTCTCATGACCAACAATGCAAGGTAAAGTTTGTGCAATATAGAATTCAATGCATACAATTCCTGTCATTCAGGCTTTTCTTAGTAGGGGAGAGTGGGTAACAGTGAGAGACACTTTTTTCTAAAGCAGTTTTTTCATGTTACATTGGACCAAATGCAACGAATTTTTTCTGTGAAATAATAAACTTATACAGCTATGACATAATTTAATTTCAGATTTTATTATGAAAAACCTTTGATGAAAAAAAATAAAACAAATCTGAAGCACGTTGTCTCACTCTTCCCCAGGGTTGGGGAAGAATGAGACAGCAAGGGGGGAACAATGAGACATGCTTTTTTGGTGCATTTATTTTGATTTAAAATTATTAGAATTATTATCAATTAAATTACAACATATTCTTCTAAATTTAAATAAACATTGAAATATCTAATAACATTTATTAAATGAAATTTATGTAAAAATACGTCATTGAAATATTAAAATCCTCATCATCATCATCATCATCATCATGCAAGGTTGTCAAGCAGTATATGTCACATGTCACGCTGCCTAGAATCATGTATGATGTCCTCTGTGCAAAGCCATTCATTGATATTGTCCATCCATCTTTTCCTCCTTTTTTCCTCTTGATTTTCTACAAAGCAGTTTCCCTTCTAAAACGGGCTGCGGCGCTTCATACTGCTCTCCTCTAAGAATGTGACCAAAAGAGGCCTGTTTTTCTTTTTTTCATTGAATTTATTAACCGTTTGTTGTTATTAGATTTCTAGTACTTCTACGTTCGATGTCTGCTGGCCAACTGAAACCTAAGCATTCTTCGAAGACAGTTTTCTTGAGCGCATCTTTCACAATTGCCCGTTTTCCATTTACTGAAAACTAGATTTCGCTTGGCCAATGCGACTCCTGATCTCTTAATCGGTCGTTATCACTATAGAAATGATTTTGTATAGCAGTAACAATAGAAAGAAGATCTTGAATAATGCAATGGGGTAGAGATTTATTAAAAGCCTACTAGTTTCGGTGTAACATCATCATGGGCAGAATCAAGTACAGAAAAAATTTGCAAGACAACAGAATAAACAATAGGAAGGGCCATGTCCACAATCAGGCACAGAGTCTCTCATTGGCGGATTTAAAAAATGGCAGAAGTAGCACCGGTGTTACTGGTTTGGACGGTTTATAATATCATTGATAACATCTAGTAATGTTCTTCCTGTTCTAATATAGCAAGATTACATTGTTATTAGTGAAAGTCTCTCTCTGTGCTGATACACTAATAATGAGAAATACTTTATTTTTCTATATTCCATATTTTGTTATTTTTTGTGAATTAGGAGTTTTCCTTTTTATTTTGGGTCTCGCTGGCATGAAACGTAAAATCATTTGGATGTTAATATACACTTTTCTTTCTTTCTTGGAAGGATTATCCATCCTAAATGTGCGAACAGAAAACCGAAACACTCGGAACTATTTCGTTCGGGATTCTGGTTTTGCAAAATATATTTCTTCCCTGCTCCATGGACATACGGTAAACATTTTCTTATGTGACGTAGCCAAGAGTAGTTTTGAGAATCACAAAGAAATTATTCTTTTAGAGCACTTTATATTATATTAATCACGAATTCTAAAATTAACATTACCAGGATTTCTAGCTGATAATTGAGATTACCAATAAAACTGCTAAATGATAAAAGTAAATAAACAAGCGCTGGCGGACATTTAATGAACATACTGGAGTAATACCGGAATATACAAGGTGATTCAGAACTTATGTTACAGAAGAATATGTTAGACAGAGGGTACTAAAGCAAACATTTTTTATTAAGCAATGTGTGTCCTACCTCGAACAGACACGGTACACATGCTTCAATTGCAGCAACCATTCACGCAAGGGCCAGTGGCTTGACTGTCTGATGACTGAACTTTCACTGAAAACAACAACAATGAAGTGTGCATTACAGAAGTGCTTCCAACTGACGCCCCCTTTCTTGGTGAAAGCATTGACTGTCGCACTCGTTCAAATATGCCGGCTGCAGCATATATATTGTTACAGGCATCAACAATCCGTAAAAAGAAAAACACCAACATTATGTGGCATACACTAGGGTCTTCAGTATCCCCACAAAAAGAAATCCAGCAATCAAGATCTGGCGCTCTTTCTGGCCATGGAACGGGACCTTGATAACCCATCCATCTGTTACCAAATATTGCCGTCAAATGTTGCCTCACCAGGAGACTGAAGTACGCACGAGCTTCATAATGCTGGAATCGCATCCTGGTTCATTGACTCAACTTTCAATGAATCTAAAAACAAGAGACAATGGCAAACAGTCAAAACACTGAAACAAGTGTAGCGCCATACCACCACACATTGCTTAATAAAAAATATTTAATTTAATACCCTCTACCACATTCTTCTGTAAGGTAAGTTCTGAATCATCTTATATAACCTTGAATATAAAGGAAAAACCTCAAAAAACGTCCAAGATATTAAAACGCCGAATACTATTTCGAAGGCTATGCCTTCATTCTCAAGGGCAAGATACGTATAAGAGTCATTCTACGTGAAATGAAACAGTGAAAAAACACTAGATTTTTATAAAAGATTCAAATTTTTATTACATATTCCCTACATCACCGTAAGTAACCCCACGGTGTTAATTTTGATCTAACATAATTTCTTACAAAAATATTCACAGTCATTTAGAGACAGGCCGGTTAAGGTGTTTATTCTCTGAAACTGTAACTCGTACAGATTTAATTCATAGCTCATTTTAATCCCTAATATTTTATTTTATATGTAGGTACCCTAATATTACACTGAATTTGATATACAGGGTGTAAATGGACGACGTTTCACAAATTTAAGGATATGTAGAGGATGATGTGGTGAAATTTTTTATTAATAAACCCATAGTCCCAAACGAAAAGCGACGGAGCCACAAGATGTTTGATTCTCTGTTTTGCGTCAAGCCGCGGAATGGCTGTCTGAATTACTGTGTTGTCACTGCATTGGAATTTCGAGCGTGAAACCTAACGCGCGAACGTATTTCCAATGGAACCGTCCAGCGACCGTTGTATGATTGGTCAGGTACAGCATTTTTGCTGAAAAGTAGGGTAAAGGCGGGTAAGTTTGCCAGTCATGTAAATTGGCCGCATTACGTATTTTTTTTTTAATTTTAATTTTTAAAGCTTTCGAAAAAGCAATAAAGGAAAAGGAACAATAAATTACAATAAACAACAACAATTTACAAATTTTGAATACAAATTTTTTTAAAAAGGAAGAGCAAAAAAAAAACGCGAGGAAACTGCTCGGCTTCCTCACCGAGGTTATTACAATTAAACATCAGGAAATACGTACAACAATCTCAGTGATAAAGCGTACAAGGTTTCAAAACAATTAATAAACGAACACAAAAGAAGCAAACGAACGTAAAGTTAATGAGAATAGTTTGATTAGAAAATAGCCTGCGAGCTGACGGTTGTGCATCAACTTCATTTCAGTTGTGCATCCGGACGGTACCATTTGAAAATAGCCTGCGAGCTGACAGTCTGCATAAGGCCTACAAGATGCAATGACAGGGGACATCGTAGTAAACGTGCCTAGTTCAATGCTTGACAAACCAGGACATCAAACAAGCTGTGGCTCCGTCGCTTTTCGTTTGAGGCTATGGGTTTATTAATAAAAAATTTTCACCACATCATCCTCTACATATCCTTAAATTTGTGAAACGTCGTCCATTTACACCCTATATTTATAGAACCCCTTGTGGTTCCGGAATTATTAACCTATGTTTATAACGCAACAAAACAGATCTAGAATCCAGCCGCTCGTGATAAGGTGCATAGGAGCTTCGTGGAGCTAGATGCTCAAAAAGTTCGTACATTGGCTTTGTAAAGAGTAGTCGGCAGATGAAAATGTTGCAAGAAGATCAGACATCGGGCTGTCCTTACGGGACAATCATTGTAATGTGCAAATGGCTATAGTCAATAGGCGCTTAAAATTTGGATTTTAAAACTACATGTATACCGGGTAATCCAAAGGTGTGTTACATTTTTTTACATTGTTAACGACATTTTCAGTGTTTGCTTTCCAGCAATTCAATGCTTCCATAAGAATCACGAGGCACGCGCAAACAATTTTTTTGCTAAAGAATTCGTCACGGAGAAACAATTATTGGTTTCATGAAAAAATGTAATACACTTTTGGATCACCCGGTATACTTTCAAAAATAATTGAAATTAAAGAAAATGTATCTAACATGATTTTAACATGAGCTTTGAAATGGAATTCCTTTTAAAAGTATAGAAAATAAATGTGAAATGTAATCTAATTTAAAAAGTTAACTGTTCATTACGTGATCGTCGCTTTAAGGACGTCGCCTGAGCCATTGCTGTATCTCTGGTCCTGCTCACACATCAATGTGACGCACCTGTCTTCTTTATATATAATAAACTAGCAGAGACATCCGGCGTTGCCGTTGTTAACTATGAAGTTAAATAATAAATTTGTTTTCAGTAATTCTACAATTTCCGTCTATAGACTAAGCAGTTGTTCGGATGCCCGAATAACTTTTTGTCATCTCCGACCAATACTCATTCATTTCTTTGCTGGCATTTCGATAGATATGAATTATTGTTATAATCCTTTGAAAGATTATTATAGGACATAACACCATATGGTTGTTGGTTTGAAGAGTAGAGTTCATGTATGCATTGTTATCGGTTATGTCGTCAACTGTAGCTCGAACGAAGGGACTGCGCCCTCTGTCATCTGTCACTCTTTCTCAATAGTTTGCTAACTCTCCATTATCTCCAGTTACTGATCATTTTTAAAGATTTTCAAGAAATCGTTAACTTCTAAGAAAAGTCCGAACAACAGGAGTTTTACGTATTGTTACAAATTCAATTTTGTTTTATAATTCTCAGAGGTGGAATGGAACCATCATTCTTAATGAACCTACTTACATTGCACACTTTGCCCGGGACTTTACTTACCCTCTTGTTGTTCTGTCTCATATTAAAATGTGATCCATCTTCACCCCCAGAGAGCATCACTGGATACTTTAGACCTATCTTTTAAAATTTCCCTTGCCCTTAACGTAGAAGCTCTTATACCCTCCTGCTCTGTGTTCAGATGTTTCCAATGCCCGGATAGTTTTTTATCTTTCTGTTGCAAATTTCACTGATCAATACTCGTTCTTTCTCTTTTTTTTGCCAAACGCACAAATTTTCGCCAATTATCTGGACGTTTTTAGGGAGCTCAAGGGAGACCCGTGTGATTCCTTAGCCTCCTCGATAAACATTGCCTTATCTATGTCTTTCATTGCATAATCATATTTATGCTCGTTGTTAATAATTCGTTACCCCCTCTCTAAAAGAGGTTAATATGGTTATTTATGTAGTGCCACACCAGTTAATGTGTTAAGTATACAGTGCAACACCAGTTAATGTGTTAAACTTTCAACCCCCCTTCTCCCCCCCCTTAGGGGTTGAATTTCGAAAAACCCCTTCTTAGTGCTCACTTACAATATGTAAAGAACCTCTGTACAAAACTTCAAGTTTCTAGGCCTTATGGTTTGGGCTGTGCGTTGATCACTCAGTCAGTTTCTTCTGTGGTATATAGATTAGTAAGGAAGCGAAAACTGTACATTAAATTTTTTTGAGAAAAAGTGATTGCTAAGTGTATTATAAACGATACTGAAGCTCAAACAACATTTTTTAGAATTTTTGTGTGGTTATAAACGATACAGAAGCCCAAACAATAGTTTTTAGGGTTTTTGTCTGCTTGTCTGTATCTCTGTTTATATGATAGAGGTTGGCACCAAAACTACTGAAGGGATTCAGTTGAAATTTGGTGTGAAGGTTATTTAGTACCTACGTCAACTTATAGGATACTTTTTTCTGTGGGAAAAAGTCTCTTTCCCACGGGAAAAAAACAACAACGGATTCCAGCAAAAATAGAATGTCAACAGATGTCGCAACGAGTATTTTAAATCGCACTATGGTTTTGTTCCTTACAAATCTATACAGGGTGATTTACATCGAATGTAAAATAGTTAAAGGGGGTATTATAGAGGTTAAGATAAACACAAAACGTCCTATGAACATGGGTTCAAATATGAACGATAACTGAGATATGAACAGAAATAAAAATGCCGCCACCAAGATCAACAAGTTAATAACTCAGGTTCTGTAAAGCCTAGATTAATGCAGTTTGGGGGAATAACAAGGTACATAAGACTGTGTATACCGTTAAAATTTGATTGAATTCCAACGAGAAGTTTTTGAGTTACACAGTCAAAAATGTGACAAGTGCTAGTTAGTACTCACAAGTGAACACGTACGTATTATGATGTTGAATGAGTAACTTGGAAACTTCTTGTTAGAAGTAGATCAAATTTTAAAGGTATACACAGCCTTATGTACTCTGTTATTCCTCCAAATTTCATTAATCTAGGCTTTACAGAATCTGAGTTATTATAACTTGTTGATCTTGGTGGCGGCATTTTTATTTCTGTTCATATCTCAGTTATCGTTCATATTTGAACCCATGTTCATAGGACGTTTTGTGTTTATCTTAACCTCTATAATACCCCCTTTAAGTATTTTACATTCGATGTAAATCACCCTGTATATAAGGAGAATAATTTCCAACAGATGTCGCCAAGGTGCATATGTCGAGTACTTCGTGAGCGGAGCAAATTTCGAGTTCTTCGAATACAACAAAGTTTGTATACATTAATTGGCAACTGTATGTCGCATCACCAGCCCTGACTCTCTATTTATTTTGGCTCCCGAAGGTAAAACAACGAACGTAAAAACAAATAAATTGGTATGGCGGAATGTATCATCCGCACAGGCCTACCACGAGATAATGATACGGATTCAAAAAAGAAAATTGTATTTTTCAATAAGAGGACGCTGTTCATGTCGTTTACATTGTGCTTGGGCGACGAAATAAATGCTTCTGCTATTTCTTCATTTTTACCAAAAAAAATTAATTTTTTCTAAAAAGGCCTAGCCCATTTCCATAAAAAATGCGTCAATGCATAGTTTTATGACCCCTCTAACTGTGAATTACTTAAAAAAAAAAAAAAAAAAAAAAATTGACGAGGGGGGGGGGTCACATCTGAGGGGAAGAGATAGTTAATAACTCCAAAACGGCTCATCACAGCCAAAAGTCATTTACAAAAAAAAATCGCCTTAATGAGACGAGTACGAGTTGAGTTTAATGAGTTTGGTTCGCTGGTTTGAACGCTACAGCCAAAAAAATTAATATCTCGCAAAAGGCTTACCCAGTTAACATAAATTAGTGAATTTTTATATATTTTATTTTTATTTTCACTATTTATTAATTAATATCGGAGGTAGTGGCGTGAAAAAATCCTCCAAAGACCATTTGCCAATTATTATTATAAAATATATGCTAAGGCACAATTTAGGGTACCCTTTTAAGTTTGTGTAATTTTTGTTTGGTTTTGCTGTTTGCCGTTTTAGAGGAGTTAGCTGCACAAAATTGGTCACATTCGTATGTACATACGTACAGACGGAATATTTTTTCTTCAAAATTTCAACATATCTTTTCGAATCATGAGTTTTTTAAGTCAATTTCAGCAAAAGAAAAAAAGAAAAAAAAAATTGAATTTCTGAAACGAACACATAGGCCTTCACTTCTTCACACAATTTTTTCATAATTTTTTGCCCTTCACATTAATTCTATGCAACCATAAAATATAGTCGTAACTTAATTTTCCCTTCCTGATCTCGATTTATTTAGGGCAAATATAAAAGGGAAATGCCCCTCACTGGCTAATCACGAAATCTCGGGAAATAAGAAATCTATACTTTCAGGCGATTTTATCTATTTCGACTTTAACGGGCAACAGGTAGTCATAAATAATTTAATACTGATTGTGATTGCACTATTTGAAATTCCATCCTGTAATTTTTTAATATTATGCAATTGATATGAGGGAATTATTTTTTTAATAATTTTAGAACACTGTTTTCAGGTTAATATATGATTTTATAAAATTAAAATGCATTTTTCCTTCATATCTTTATTTTGAACTCCATAAAATAAATTAAAGAAAAAAAAGTGATTCACTTTAGCTTCAATTTGACATATACGACAATTCCCTACGCCGAATATATCCATAGATATACTTCGTTTTAAGTGATGAGATCGCGAAATTTTAATAACTCTGATAACACTGGTCTACAAAATTTGACTGTAATGCATTTTAAAATTAGTTTCCGTTTTTTAGAAAAACAAATTGCAAAAATTAACAGAAATCATACGCTTCTTCTATTCATTAGCATAATTGCGACGTGGTTTTTTCGCTGCCCTGTTGTATTCTGCTTCTGTAACATCTCGACAAACAGTCCAACAATAATCCGCCAACATTGAAACGCTCCACATTGCCCTGATATCGTTTATCCATGTATGCGATGTCTTGATGGTAGCGCTCCCCATCTTCATCGCTAAAAGCCCCACGATTGTCCGGAAAGAAGTCCAAATGAGAATGTAAAAAGTGGATTTTCAAGGACATGTTACAACCCAGTTTTTGGTATGATGATAACATATTTTTTCAATAAGTTCAGCATAGTTGTCACTCCTCTTATTTCCCAAGAAGTTAGTTGCGACAAGGCACAAATCGTCCCAGGCTTTTTATTCTTTACCTTCCAAAACAGAGTCAAAGTTATCATCTTGAAATAAATTTTTTATTTGAGGACCGACGAATATACTTTCCTTAATCTTAGCTTCACTTAAGCTTGAAAATTTCTGGCGAAGATATTGAAAAGGAGCTCCATTTTTGTTCATTGCGAAATTCTTCATCAGCCCTAGTTTATAAGCAATGGTGAAAGTAACACTTTTTGTGGGTCAACTAAAGGGTCATTTTTAACATTTTTCTGCCCAGGTTGAAGTGACTGACGATGAAGGCACACCATTTTTTTACAATGCTCTTTTCTATCACGACTATCCCATTTGCAAATAAAGCAACAAAATTTCGTGTAGCCTAATTGTAATCCAAGCAGCAGAGCACTAAAACACAATATTTTTAACCTTTGTTAACTAAATAAATATCAACATTATCAAGTTCAATGAGAGTAGAATCGTTAAATTCGGAAAATATCAGATATCTTGAAAACTTAAACTAATAAATGACTTTTACTTATCAACTCTTATTCAGCATGGGTAAACAAGCAGAAGTTAGTTCAAATTATTTCGAATACTTTTCCACTGTAGACCAGTGTAATTAATTATGACTAAAAAATATTTTTATCTGCCAAACAAAACTATGCATGCCTTATATTTTATCCTCTAGAATGCCCTGAGAGAGTTTGAGAAAAATCGGAGAACCTCAGATCAATTATCACCCGATTTTATGCGATTTGACTTGGAATGACTCATAAAAGGCTTTTTCTTTATATACAGGCGGTTCCACACTACAGTTCCTTCTTATTTTTTCGTATATAACCTTGTTTATATTTCAATAAAGAAGGTTCATGTTTTCATGTATTTGTTTTTCTAATATACATTTACAATAAAATACAGAAGCTCTGTTAACCTTCAATTATTAGGAAAAAAAATACCAACTTCCTTGTAAAGCATGGAGGGTTATTAAAGCAAAAACGCTTTAATTGGATAATTAAATTTATCATAAATAAATAAAATCATAATTAAATTTCACTGGGGTGGGAAGGTAGATGCTTTTAAAAAGTTGTTAGGAAGTTAGGTGGTGGAGGATGGTTAGCAAAGTACTTTAGAAGATGGTTTTCCAAAATGGTTTTTCTCCCTCCTCACATCTGTAAAGGAAAATATAGGAGACGACAGTTATATAAAAAAGAAACGGAGGGGAGGCATAAGGGGCTTCTTTCCTTCACCAGACGCATACAGGGTAAGCGTGAAGGTACGGTAGAGGTTGAGCTTAATTCGCATGAAGGACCAAGACCCCGACTGAATGAAGTTCGCCCCATTTGTCTCCTCTCCATCGCCCGAATCGCCGTGTTGACCCCCGGCCGTCAAAACTCTCGGCTCGGCAACCGATTCTTGACGCCGTTGACAAGCGTCGCTAAGGAAGGCTCCGCCTCTGACGTCACGCTCTAATCTACAACTTACCACCGGCAACCAACAACATTTCAATCATCGCCACTTCCATCCCTCAATCTCAATCGTAAACCCCTCTTCAAGAGGAAAAATAAAATCCATAACTCTATTTCAATGAAGTAAGGGTTATTATGATATTTTTTTTTAATGCTCCGTTCTTGCCCTTTTGCTGGAAATGAGTTTATGTCTTTATGGCGAATTCTAAGTGACTTTCTGGATTATTATATCATAAGACATATATATATTTAACATTTTATAGAGACTTTTTAATTGTATAATTCAATAATATCATTTTAATTTAATAATATTATTGTTTTTATGTATTAGCATAGGCTTTCTACGGTATATTCTAAGGAGTTTTTTATTATCCTTATCTTTAATGGAGAATTTTAATTAAGATATTTCGTACAATTAAAAATCGTATAAGCATTGGAACAAACTACTATAAGCATTCATTAGGAGAATTCAACAAATTGAGGTTTTCAAATCTTAGCACGAAAATAAAACATAAAACTGGCCACCGCTTATAATCGAAGAACATTTTAGATCTTTGTTTTAAGATTGGCAATAACCTTATATCAAATCATAAATTGTAAATTGTAGAAATCTACGCAAAAATTCTGTGGATATTTGTTCTTTCTCCGATTTACGTTTTCACTTATTGTAGAGAAGCCAAAAATTATTTGTCCAATTTATATGTTATGAAATCATAATATGGCGGCAGTAGATTCAAAAGTAATTATATAAACTGTATCATCTAATGGCAGTGATTTAGTGAAGACAATCATCCATTAGAATGTTTGACTATATCAAACAATACTTGGTAAATTTATTCTACTAAAAAGCAAAAAAAAAAAAAAAAAATACATAAGCATAGAAAATATGGTTTGTACAGTACAAAACCAATAAGCTTTCGCATTAATTCACAATGCCATGAATTTTGCAAAAAATGCATTTTTTAGAGAGGAGGGTACTCCGTTATGATGAAATAATAGAAATAATGATTGTGGTTAAGTTGATGTATATCGAATGATAAGTAAAGTATTTTATTTCAAAATAAGAAAAGAAACCGACAAAAGCTACGTTTTCGCCGTCGTTTTGTTCTTTGTATATTCGTTTAGAGGTGGTGGTTCGCAGCCATCTTTCGGGCGTTCGGGCAATGAGAAGGCCCTTTTTAGGAGCCCCTCCTTTCGCTCCAAGAGGCCCTTTGAATTCGCCCCTGTCTGAGGCAGTTGCCTGTCAGCGGCCCCACAAAGCCCATTGAGACAGTCGCGGTGACAAATGACTTGCGCGCCGAGGACAAATGGCCGTCGCAGCTCCCATCTGTCCCCTCCCTCGACACCGATCCACTCTAGCGACACTAAGCGACCGACGCAGCAACTTCTGGCCAAGGGGAACTATTGTGACAACAACGGTGTCGGTTTTCCATAGTAATAACCTATGCCTCCTTTTCCATCCTTCTCCCCTTCTTCACCCATCCACTCCTGTTCACCACACAATGACGTCCGCGCGAGGAGCTAGGACGCTTATAGAGAGAAGAAAGCCGAGAGACCCTTTAACTCGAGAACCTACGCTTGTCTGTTGGAGAACCCACTCGAAATTCAATTAAATACAACTCAGGAGAAAAGAAATGAAAACCGCGAATCGCTTAGAGGACGTTTTCGTTTGCTACTTAACGGAGATCTTCTCTTCAACAGAATACGCCTGCTCCTTACTTAACCCAAATAGCCTCCCTCGACAATCATAACCGTGGAAAAGCTTAATGAGATTTTCCACTTAATTATTTAAAGCTAACTTTTCTCTCGTGTCATTTGATTCTTTGACGAGTCATAAACGATTGCTACTCTTTTAACATTGTAACTGGTCATGTAGATGAAGCGTCTAAATCGACTTCGTTTCATGCGTTCATATTTGATAAAACAGATTCATATTCATTTTCCGAAAAGATAAAACTAATATCTCAACAATAAAAACGATAGAAATTTTAAATTATCATCTATGTTTATTCGCGCGAATTAAATAAATTACATAATCATAGAAACCGAGTAAGTGGCCTCGAAAAAAAGAAAAAAAAAAATGATACTAAAATTATAATAAAGTGTCTCCTCGGCTAACGTCAAAGAGAAAATAAAACATACTATACAATAAGTTCCCAGTACAAAATCGCCTGATGATCCTTGCTGAAGTCATATCCTCATGAAGAAAACTTCACCGTCGAACGGAAGGCAAGAAGAAAGTTATTAAATCAAGTTGACACGTTCCAACGATGACACATTTATAAAAGTCCAAATCAGCATAGGAACAACAACAAAAAAAACAAAAAAAAAACGACGATTCATAGAAATTCGTGTTTTATGAAGAAATACCGTATGAGATAGACATAGATAAGAAAAAATATATAATTATAATGAAAACCTCTCACTCTGTCATCTAAACGTTTTCGAGACCATCTCGGCACGCATCATCAGAGAATAAAGACAAATTCACATCACACAACTAAAAACTTACATCATTTACAGAAGAACCAGGATTACACTGATTTGGATTACAAACAAATAGGTCGATACCACCTAAAGAGAAGGCCTGTGCACAGAAATTTCATATATTGTTACATCATCATAGGGTTTATTGTTAGAAATGCGATTAAAGATGACTATACTCTATCCAATGAAAGAAAAACTGGGCGTGTCCAGTTAAATTTCCAATTTCAATTGTTAACGATTGTTAAATTTACTTAGCAACAATGTCTAACCATTGAAATCAGAAATTTAATTAGACACGCCCAGTTTTTCTTTCGTTGGATAGAGTATAACAAATAAGAGCCCAACGAGAAAGACAGGGCTCGAAGCGGAAAAGTCACCTGATCATCTGGGTCTGAACAACAATCCAACCTTCATTGTTTCCAATAAACGGAAAAACTGATTGTTAACATCCAAGAAGAAGAATGCCAAAACCTATTCCTCTATTATCTCCCTTGTAAAAAAAATATCTGGTGCAATATATCTCCCAAGCAATTCGGAGGTCGCCTCGCAATCTCTGAAGTAGATCTATTTGTCACATTTTTCTAAGAGTATTACCGGCCATTAAAGCGTTGGACTCAAATCAAGAGTAAGCTTAGATCTAGCCAAGGCCTTCAACAGGCTCCCCGGCAGCAAAATTATCGAAGAATTAAAGATAACCGATTCAGCTATAGAAAAATGAACCATGAAAAGGTTAGGCTACTTATCACTACAGGAACCCCTCAAGGATTCGCCATTAGCATAATTTTCTAAGCAACTTTAATTTATCCGGTCTTTTCTCCGAGCCTATGCCGATGATTATGTCTGACAAAGCTTATTTCACAATTGAGAATGGTTTGGTCGCCGAAGAAATCATGGAATACATCACGATTGTTCAAAAATAGTTTAGAAAAAAAGCCACGCTGGTAAATGAAAATAAACCTACTGTCCTTAACTGCACTTAAAAAAAATCCTACGAGATTAAGGTACATAAAGTCTTTCTTTGTTTTTCTATTCCTCTTTTACCTTTGCCGTGTCGAGAATGTTAAACAACTATTGGATCTATTGGAAATGTAGTCTAACAGGAGATCAGCCTATTGAGGCTTTGCTTGGTCTTCCAAGCTTGTCAGTAAAGGGGCAAACAGATATCCATGCCCTCGGCTGGTTTCGAGAGCGACAAGACCTGCGCCTAAGCATTCAGTAGTATATACTGTAGAATCTTAGGACTAAATTGAGATTCCCACTTATCATTGAACTCGCTCATCATCATATTGACTATATTGTTCTTCAACTCAATCGTATGCAATTCCTAATTAGAAGATTTTTCCAAAGTTGTAACTAAAAGAGAGTTTATATTTTTATTAAAGTAAAAGTAATCCCAAAATATCCTATGCAGCTTCTATCTGGTCCGTCACACTTAATTATGCCACCATCACTGCGTATCCGTGTTGTCTTTTCACTATCGAAATATCAGTCAATTACTCATTACTGTAATGAGATCAACTTCCTTACCCTTGGATACATTGCGATATCTCTCAATTAAGAGTTCTATAAAGCATTGACCCATCCCACCTCATGCATGGATTTGCCTAATGGCTTTTAACTGTGGCCAACATTAGAATTATGAAAAGATAAAAATATAAACTCCCTTAATTATCACTCTTTTAAGTACAGAATCTTTCCATATAATGCCATTGATAAATGGAATTCCCTTCCCTATAAAGTTAAAGATAACGCTGTTAAATTATAAATTCCCTTCCACACTCATACTGTACATGTTAATAAACCTCCAGGACAAAACTTTGGAAATTTTTAATTATTGCAACTATTTGTATTTAAAAAGTAAAACAATAGGAAACTGGCTAAATAAAGGAAAAAATAATAGGAAATCGACTTTGCCATTCATTTTAACGTCTAAAATAATGTTTATTAACAAGCAAGTTAGTAATAAACAATATAAAAAAATTAAAAGAGTAAATAACAACAGAGACAAAAGTTTGGAAATTTACAAATTTAGTATTTTGTCCAGCCTCCCGTGGCATTGACCCCTGGCCTTTATTCTCCTTGGCATAATTCAATTAGGTTTTGGCATTCTTCTTTTGTATTTTATACCAAACGTCTTGGACAATAGTTTGAAGCTCATTGATGACTCTTTCTTAGCCATCATTAAATAATGAAAATTTCGATTCGTCACTAAAAATGACATTTCATCAATTTTCATCAATGAAAATTTTCCATTCATCAATAATTGTCCATAATTGATGGTCTTTAGCCCATTGATAGCGTTTTGCCTTCTTCATTGCTTTTGTCAATAGTGGCTTCTTTATTGCAACGTAAGATGTATAGCCTATTGATCTTAATGTTCTTGCTGCTGTTTATGCAGATACATCTTTTCACGTAATACGATTCCATTGTCCAGTAACTTGTTTAATCGTTGTTTTTTTATTTAATCGCACTTAAGCCCTGAGATGCTTACCTTCCTTTACAGTTGTAACGCGTTTTCTTCCAGAGCTAGGCAAAACATTGGTCGTTCCAAGTTCTTTGTATTTTTTAATGATTTTGTTGACTGCACTTGGTGGTAAATGCAAACATCTAGCTATTTCCACTTGCTTTTCATTATCTTTCCACTTTTTAACAAGAAATTAAGCCTCCCGAGGAAGATATAGGAAAGTAGCGGAAGTTCTGAGTTCAATTTTTACCCCTTTATCTGCACTTTTTAACCCTCAATTTTTTTATCAAATTTTTTTTTCTCGATACTTAGTATTTAGAAAATATAAACGAACCCTATCTTCTTTCCTTTCTCATCATTTTCGATCGAATGATATAGCACACGCCATCTGTTGCTATATTTCTGAAGACCAACATATTGCTTTTGTTTTTCGTCATTTCCGATCGAATGAATTATCACATGCTATATGTTGCCTTTTGAAAACGTTAACTGTTAACGTTTGCCTGGCCCAATCTTCATAATAACGTAGGTAGAGCAATCTGCATATCAAATTTCACTCCTTTGCATACATACATGTATATACCATAGAGCGATGGACCCTTTTAACTTCCGACCCCCATAACTCCGAACCCCAGTAGGCTAATCAAAACCAAACTAAATGAAGAAATAGCACATATACATAGTAAGCTACAATCCGAATTTCAACATTCTACGTCAAAAAATGTAGAAGATATGAAGGGGCAGACAGACAGAATGACAGATGGCCATGGTAAAACCAATAAGTAGCTCCAGTCTTTCGCTATTTAATATTTTAATGCTTATGAATTTTTTACATAATTTTCTATTCCAACAACAAATTATAAATTAAAATTTTTTTAATAATTTTATGAAATTTAAAGTCGTTTATGAGCTTGGGTTGGGGCCATTTCCGAGATGCATTGAACGCTGGTTACAAACAACCAGAAAAAATTTTATATAGATATTGTACTAAATTGCAATGTGCTAGAGCACGAAAATCTTTAGTAACACGACTGAGAAAGAAATGTAAAGCTTTCATCTGTAAACATTATTATAATTCGACTCTAAAATTACATACTCGAACGGATCCAATGGAAAGAGAGAGGAGGGAAAAAAAAAAAAAAAAAAACAACTTAAAAAGTACATTTTCGAATCTTCTAAATAGACGGAAGCGGGGAGGGAAGCATTTCGTTTACCTTTCCATTTTGTGGATTTGTCCTCAAATGCGGTTGAAGTATGAGAGGGTTGGAAGAAGTCAAGAAGAAACGTAAAAAGGGAAGTCTGCAGGGGGGGAAGGAGGTTAGAGCAGAGGTGAAGGGGGAAGGATTCGAAGAGCATTGAAAAATTGGGATGATCCATTACCTCTCCTCAATCTCAAGCATCGACTCAGCATGGGGTAGAATCTACTGTTACACTGACCGCAGGGGGAACCAGGTGAGAGGGAACGCGATACATCTCCTCCTTCCTGCGCCCCCCCCCCCCCTCTCTCTTCCTACCTGGCTTCAACATTCTCTTACCTGGGCCTTGGTAGAGAAAATCAAATGGGGGTGCAAGCACTTTAATACGATTTTAATTCGATTTTATTAAACCATTTAGTAACAATCTTTCTGAATTACACGAGAGAGAGAGAGAGAGAGAGAGAGCTAATAAAGATAAGAGTATTAATTAACTTCATTTGAAATAAACTCTTGAATCATTCTTCTCTTGTAATGGACGCGAATTAAAAGCGTCATTTACGCCAGCTACAATAAATATATTAAAATCGATTTATGTATATTTACGAAAAACTAATGTAAAAGGTTAACTTAAGGATATTTCGTTATTAATTATTTCAAGATGTTGGTTTTTGACTACTCGAATAGTCGTTTTTAATCGTTTTCAGTTACAGAATTAGATAATTAAGACGGTATAGCACTTTAATGGTAGAATATACGGCAACGTTTACCTAATCTCCTTGCGAGCACACGCAGTTACTGTATTGAATCTGCTTTTCTTGGAAGCATCGGTGGAAGGTTTCTTGTGAAATCTACCGGAGCTGGCCGTGGCATTCGACTTGATGTCCTCTATGATTGCGAACCGTGTTCCCTTAAGGCCCATTTTCAGAATCGGGAATAGCCAAAAGTTATTAGGAGCGAGATCCAGAGAGTAAGGTGACTGAGGGAAGACAGGAAGCGATGTGTAGTTCGGTTCGTTATCGTGATGCAGAAACCACTGTATCGACCACTTGTCGCGCCGCATCCTCCGAACTATATCGCGCAACTCCGCAAAACGTGCACGTAGAAATGGCCTATAACAGTCTGTCCAGGGCATTGATATAGAGGAAGGATTTCTCTATATCTATGGTCCAGGCGGTACGAACTTCTGGTGTACCAAAGTCGATGTCAAAGAATGCGACATTGGGACGAACGACCAACACTCACGTTTACTTCAAACGGAACAGTAACGAAACCTGTCATGTCTTATTGCGCCTGCGAGTAGAGATGCTATTCTCCCTGCCACAAAAGTAGGATCGCTATCATATCGCTTGTTCGCCGTCTGTTGAGGAATTATTGGAACTTATTGACTGTCCCTCGTATATCAAGATAAATAAATTTCAGATGTTAAAATTAACTTTAGCTTAATTTCTACACTGAGTGTAACAAAAATAGTAGGCTGATTATACCAAGAGCTCATAAGGGTGCTCTCTCTTATGAGTTCTTGAATATACATAATGTGGGTGCCCACTTGGCGCGACGGCCGCGCGATTGCATCGCTTCGTGATGGACGCATGCACAGAGCGAATGCATCGCTTTTCTCCGGCGATTGGAAAGCTTAGCATGCCAGAGCTCTTTGAACGCGCGATTCTAACGCACCCAATTAGAAAAGTTTCGAATCACATGGCACGTGCATTCATGGCAGCATCGACATTGAGGTGGACGGATAGCGCTACAGAAAACTTAATTGAAGAAATCCGGAAGCATCCAATTCTGTATGAACAAAGAGTTCACTCTTTGTGCTAACCCTGCTTGCAAAATATGTACATAGCAAAGCATTCCAAAAATAAATATCTCATTGTCGTTCATGTCGATTTTGAAAGCACAAAATATTGCGGACGCGCGAAGTGGGAACCTGGCGTTTGTTGCGATGCGCATATGACTCAATCGCGTGGCCGTCGCGCCAAGTAGGCACCCAGCATATTCGGTTTCTACAACTTAAAATAAGGAAAAAAGTTCCTACAAAGATATGCCCTAATGTGATTTGTTACTGAGTTATAGATACATTATTTACATATCTGCTTAGTTCGCTAGATTAACAGTCATTTATTTTCAATCAGGTTAAACGAGTAATAATGAAAATGCGAGGAAATAATACATACACAAATGTTCAAAATAACTTCCACATATGACAATGCATTGCTGAGCTACACGCAGGCTCAAAATCTTCCGTGTGCTCCTAATTTGATGACATCCGTCTTCCACTCTCTGTTGAAGATCCTCAATATCATAAACGGGAGTAGAGTAAACAATAGATTCTGGTGTGTTCTTATATAAAAATTCATAGGATTGAGATCGGGAGATCTAGCAGGCCATGCTATATCTGTTAAACGACTAACTTCATTTAGCTGTAATTCTTAAAGGAATTATTTTAGGACATATCTTTATATCTTAAATTTTCTTTTTTATGCTTAGTTGTAGAAACTGACTACATATAGCCAGCCCAATATTTTTGTTACGCTATGTAACAAAATTAAATATAGATGAAAAAGGAAAGGGAAAAGTTCCGCCACCTGGATTCGAACTATGGACCACGAGTCTAGCTCGTCGCCTCTAACTTATATTTATTCTATAAGATTGAAAGCGTAGCTTCAGTATTTCCATCATCATTTTACAATGAATTTTCGTCAGCTTACTGATAGCTTTGAAAGGAGAAATTCCCTATATGCGACCCGGGTGCCTGCCCTATGATTGGGTTCCACTTTGACGCTTAGCAATATTTAGGACATTTGGAGATAGCTTAACTGTATCAGTGTCCGCGATAGCGACGAGCTAGAGATTCGTGGTCCCTGATTCAAATCCAGGTCACGGAATTTTTTCCTTTCTTTTTTCATCTATATTTATTTCTATAAATTTGAATAACAGCTTCCGTACTTCCATCATCACTTTAAGTTGTGTAATAGTTATCCAGTTATCTCAGAGGAGAAGTATAGATACAAAATAAATCTTCTAATCAGTATTTGCAATTTTGAAGCATGCTCAAATGAAACCCGTTCGAGTCAAGTAGGTCTTGTAAGAACAAGGCAGGGAACAGGAAACACAAGCAAATAGAAAGTGGAATATTTAATGAACAGTATTGTACACATGTTTCTGAAAAGAAGTCACCCAAGGCGTTTAGGCACACACCCGATTGTTTGGGGAGACGGGAATTTAAGAATTTCCAAGAACACGGAATTTACAAGGAAATGCAGCATAGAACAAGCAATTACAAAATTATAACAAACCAAACTCAGAAAAGAAAACGAACACGACAAGAATAAAAATAAACAAACCAACGGTTATAAGAGCTCACTCTGCGTATAGGAGCCCCGTTATTTTACAATTAACTTTGAGAGGGGTGGCCAATCTGCTACTGGCATCGGACCGTCATCACTGTTCAATGACTGATTAGTTGCCATAGACTCTAAAATTGTGAAAAAATTGTTAGAGTGTTCTTGGATTGTTAATCACTCACTGATGAAGGGATCTTAGACCCCGAAATGTATATCTGAGGCATTAAAAATATGTACTCTGGATTTGTGGTTTCGTTGCTTTTGCTGGTTGGTGGTTAATATTATTATTATTATTATTATTATTATTATTAAACAAATTCTAGTAGTCCCATCTCCAGTTTCTTTCATCACAATTGTATTTAATATTAGAAAATCCAGTGTTCATAATTAGTGTTGTGCACTTCTTTGCAAAAATCGATTTATCGCTTAATCGATGTTTTCTATTACCGATTTTGATAATCAATAATTTTTAGAATCAATTTTTGGCGAAAGTTTCAATGTGAAAAATGTTTTTACATAGTTATAAAGATTAAGATATGGAATGTAAAAATGATAGTAGTAGTTTTAAATGAAAAAAAATTTGGTAAAATAATTAATAGTTTTGGATTGGGGGAGGCCGTGGCCTGGTGGGCTTTCACTGGAACACAACTTCTGTGAAGTTAAGCAACATCAGGTACGGCTAGTCACTAGATAGGTGACCATCCGTGAATCACTATCGGCTTCTGTGACCATCATACAGCAGTCGTTAATCCAGGTTCATCCAGGGACCCAACTCGTCGGCCTCTAGCCATACAGGATTTGGATGGACGTATTGGATTATCAGTACAAATAAAATAAATGAAAGTTTACTTGGCAATTTTCACAATAATTTTGCATTGATTGCAAACACTTTCCAGTTTGTCCTTGAGCCATGTGATGATAAGTTTAGGCGCAGGTTGTTAAACCAGACTTTTATAAAATAAAAATTACGTGCTAACTTTTATCCTATCGAAATTACTAATTAGTAATCGAAGTGAAAAACAAATTAAGTGAGATAGAAGCTAAACCTAAAAACTTAATAATTCTACTTACAATTATAAAGTCTTCCAACGAAGAAGTTTCCAATCGACACACTTGGAGTCCGACTCGACAATCGAACAGCGCAGGGAAAACGAAACGAGCGGTCCGAAAGCAACGCTTTCACTGCCATGCTCATCCAGGAAGTAACCAGGGGAAGTACACTGAACTAAGCAAGAAGCCAGATGAATCCTAGTTAAGTCATCCAGAGGAAAGATGGAGTCCTTTCCTATAAGGACGATAAAGTTGATTGTTGATTGACGAGGGACACGGAGCTACAAGATCCAGTATTCGTGAAAGATGGCCTTTTGGATGTCGTCGAAATCGATGTCCAGGACAGGACGAGGCCTGCGATGCCTGAGGAAACTTCTAAACGTGAGTGGATGCTTCAGAATATCTGCAACCAGAGGATTGGGATGGTCCTTAATCTTCGGAAGCAACTTCTTCAACGACTCCTGGACATAGTTACCAATTGGAGGTATATGGAAATATTCAGCAATAGAAATCTTTGTTGCGACTCTCCTGTCAAGTTGGGCGATAGTCCTCAGGGTAACGTTTTAGAAGGTTTGGAGATCCTTCCATCTGGATTTGCATATTGTAGCCCAGGCAGGCATACAATAAAGAAGAATGGTTCGTATAACCATCTCATAAAGCAAGAGTTTGGTATCCATTCCAAGGGCGCTGTTTCGCCCCAGAAGAGCAACTAGACTAAACTTAGCCTTCTTAGCTTTATTTATCGTGATCACTCCAATTTAGCCTGGCAACTACCATCACTTCGAGGTATTTGTAATTTTTAACCCATTCGAGCTCTTTACCAGAAAGGAAGAGAGGACTCGGCGGTTTCCGAAATTTCTTCGTAATGAACATTGCCTTGCTTTTGCCAGCGTTTAGGTCAAGTCTCCACTTTGCAAACCACTTCTCGCACAATTGTAAGGCCTTTTGTCATCATATGACGTGAGCGGGATTGCGGTAAGTAGTCATGATGGCCACGTCGTCAGCAAACAGATATAGCTTGCAATTAGTAAAAGTTGGGAAATCATGGATGAAAAAGTTGAACAGTGCAGGACACAGGACAGAGCCCTGGGGAACACAGCATTGACGTCACAAGGGTTAGACATGGAGCAGCCAACCTTGACACGAAATATCCGGTTTGACAGTTTGTCCGAAAAACCACAAGTAATCATCTTGTATATGAGGCCGTTGCGCCAAACCTGATCAAAAGCTTTACGAACATCCAAGAAGACAAGATCACCATACTTAGCACAGTTAAGAAGTATGCCAAATTGCTTATCCAAATTGTTTGTTACACAGAACGAGATTGTTTGCTACACAGAATTCGTTAAACCTCTTCAGAATG
>JAHWFO010014578.1:769762-832984 GCA_023313115.1 Rhysida immarginata
TTGTATTACCGTATTTGGAAAAAAGAAACTCTGTGAAGATTATATTCCTAATACAGGGTGTATCTAAACCCCCGTCACAAACTTCTGGTGGTGATTCCCACAGCGAGATGAAAACAAAAGTTCATATAAATATGGTTCAAAAGAAGCTTCTCTGCATCCACCTACCATCCACAGAATACAAAACCAGTTGCTGAAACTTTACTTTTAACTGCGGAAATCTCATAAACGGTTTGTTATCCGACCTCTATTTATATGAAATTTTGTTTTCATCTTGCTGTGGGGAATCACCAACAGAAGTTTACGACAGGGGTTAGATACACTCTATATAATAGTAATTTTAATATACAGAGTGAGTCAAAAGTCGCAGTACACCCTGTTTTTTCGAAAACCTTGCAGGAATTGGAAAATCTGAATATTCCAGAAAGGTATGAATGAGGTGGTCTATCTTTTACGGTATGTACCGAACATGGCCGCCATCTTAAAATCGGCCATCTTGAATCTAAGTCAATTTTTTTTAAATGAAAAGGGGGTCGTGTGATGTATCAAATAAAATCAGCATTTTCTGACAATTTCATTCCTGTAAACAGATTTGAAGTAGCAGTTATGTTTCAAAAGTTACAACACATTTTGTTTGGAATTACAGGCTGAACTGTTCTCCATAAAAGACAGTCATTTAATGTGTTCAACATGGTGTCCCTCTTGATGAAGCCACATTTGAAGGCGCTGAATCCAGTCGTCATGCACTCGCAGAAGGATTTCCGCAGAAATGCTGGCACACGCTTCTTCAATGCGTTAGTAGAGATGGTGTCTGTTTCTGATTTTCTCTGCATATACGAGTTGCTTTAAATGACCCCACAGATAAAAGTCACGTGGTGTGAGATCAGGTGATCTGGATGGCCATTCCACAGCACCACGTCGGCCAATCCAATGACCAGGAAATTGAACATCTAACCAATGAACAAGAAACCTCGTGCAAAAGAGGGATCTTGTCGATGTTGCTCTAGGGCCCACGTGCAAAACTGCATACGTCTGTCTGGGTCATCCTCTGCTAGGTGCTGGAGTATCTGAATCTTGAATGGATGCCATTGATGAGCATGAAGGATTCGTACGATCGATGACTGGCTGATTCCAGATTCTGCTGACAAACGTCGTGTACTGCGTTGTGGGCTCTTGACGAAGGACGCCAAACCATTGTTGAGGTTGTCTCGCAGTAGCACTTATTGGATGGCCACTCCGTGCCTTGTCAATCACAGTCCCAGTTTCTCGGAATTTCGTAATTAAGCACCTGACAGTGTTGTGTGAAATTGGAGGTCTTTCTGGGTGCCGGTTGTTAAAATCTGCAGCTATGACACGGAAACTTCGTTCTCCAGACATCAAAATGACCTCAATTCTCTCCTCCGTGGTCAAAGCAATCTTCAGTTACTTGCTACAAAATGAAAAAAAACGTGTTGTAACTTTTGAACCATAACTTCTACTTCAAATCTGCTTGCAGGAATGAAATTGTCAGAAAATGCTGATGTTATTTGATATATCAAACGACCCCCTTTCCATTTTAAAAAATTGACTTAGATTCAAGATGGCCGATTTCAAGATGGTGACAGTGGACGATTCATTGTGAAGCTCCCCTTCAAGGAGTGAATTGCGTACTTCAGTGATACTCATGCAACAGCAGTTGAGCAATTATTGATGCATGTTCGGTACATACCGTAAAAGATAGACCACCTCACCCATACCTTTCTGGAATATTCAGATTTCCCAATTCCTGCAAGGTTTTCGAAAAAACACGGTGTACTGCGACTTTTGATTCACCCTGTACAAAAATTATTAACTTGCTATTTTACGTAATTTTCATAAACTATAATTTGTAATTAGAAACGTTTATATATTTAAAAATAATTTTTCCCCTATTTGAAGAAGATAAAACTACATTTTATTCATATAATTATAATACACTAGCAGACCCGGCAATGCTTCGCTATTGTTATATAAGAGCGCCTTTTAAAAATCAACTAATGAAGCGCCATCCTAGAGAGAAGGCTTGCGAATAAAAGGTGTATACATTGTTACATCGTCAGCAAGCGGCTATTGTTAATTGTATTTCTACCAATTACGCCGCTTGATGAAGATGTAACAATATATACTCTTTTGTCCACAGGCCTTCTCTCTAGGAGGTGTTGACTAAACTGAGCATACTCCAAAAACTTTAAATTAAGATACCTCTTTTTTTCTCGTAAGCCTATATGTTGCGGTAAGCTACGCTCAACTTACCTGTGAAAACCCCATGAAAATTCTGTCTGCCTTTTTCGTCAAGTAGTTTTGGAGATTAGCGTGTTCAAAATTTGGCCAAAATTGTGCACGAAACTCTAAATCCACCCATTTGAGTGATTTGCGTTGGAAGTCATGAAAATCTGACAAAACATGTGCACGAAACTGGAAATCCATCCATTTGGATGACTTGCGGTGGATATCATGAAAATTTGGCACAGACAAAGTTTTTACAAATGTTCTTATTGTATTCTGTTACACTCCTCTCCAATTACCGACCCTTTAGCTGAGTGAGTTTGTCGCGGTGCAGGAGAAAAAAGGTGGAGAATAATGCTCACTTTTTCTGTATATTCACTTTCAGAAATTGCAAAATTTCATCCAAAAAAAAAAAAAGAGTCTGAGCAATGCCGGGTATATCAGCTACTTCATAAATCGAAAAATAGTCCTAGATACTTTAAATAAATTTTAAATCAAATAACAAAATCCATATTTTATGACCAATGTAAAAACTTAGCTTTCAACATGCGTGTTTGTATATTAAAAAAAAATCCGGTAAAAATCCGGAAAACTTAAAATACCTGAAAATTGGACCCAGATAATTAAAAAAATGAACCATGCAGACAGTTGATCTTGTTAATTGCCATCACCGTGCCAAATTTCATTATTCTAGACCTAATTTTACTCGCGAAATACTGGAAAAACTGCGAGAAATCGCATATTTTTATGGAGGGCAAAGGAGTAAAATATGAAAAGAAGCTGAAATTAATTTTTTGCAAATTATGTGAACTATTCTTGGTTCAGACATCTAAGTCGTACGTGAATTTGCCACAGAGAGTGGTTGACCGGACGCGAACGTCATAATTTTGGGATTATTTTCGATTTCTACCTCCCTTTGGAATTTTTTTTTTCTTTCAAAATTCAACGAATGCTCCCTTTTTATATAGGTCTTTTACATCCTCGTTCTCAATTTTGAAGCTCTCTGCATTTCCGCATAAACGGCAAAAACACAAAAAGGGGCGCCAATCTTTGGGCCCTCCTGGCGCCCCTCACAAAGCGAAAATCGAAAAAAAACAGAAATTAGTTTTTTGGAAATATCCCCGAGAAGCTTCTTTCCGAATTTCGTTGCTTTATCTTTATTCCCCGCGAAATTGCATCAAAATATCAGAACATTTTGTGAAACACCCCCGAAAATCGATTTTTTTTTTTCAGTTTTCGCACCCTTAAAATTCGAATATCGAAAATCGGGGAAACTACTTTTTGGAACGATAGCTAGAAACCTTCCTGCAAAATTTCAAAGATTTGCGTTTATTGGGGCGGAGCCAAGCGGCCGAACGTGCAATTTCTTTCTGCCTCCGTGGGTGGGCAGGGGGTCCGAATTTCGAAAAACCCCGTCTTAGCACGCCCCTACGCTATCCGTCCTATGATCTCGCCGAGTTTCAAGTTGGTGGCTTCAGTAGATTTTGCTGTGCGTTGATGAGTAAGTCAACCAGCTTCTTTATATACAGATTGGTCATTGGTCGCCACAAAAAGCCCTTTTATTTTATTTTTTCGGTATAATTTCGGGATAATATATAGCCTATGACTAACCTGAAAGTCCATTCTAAATATTGGTGAAAGAATTTTTGAAATCGGATGAGTAGTTTCGGAGATTACCTCCTACATCCAAACTTACAAACTTTACCTCTTTAATATTACAACCCTAGCGTAATAAACTTCGGACACCAAGTAATTTGGCTAAAAACACAGTGAAAAGTGCATACAGAGGATTGCAGGCTAATGAAAATAGATTTACTGAGTATATGTAACAATATCAACATCGATTTAGAATCGATTTAATGGTGTGAAATAATTTATTCAAATTTATGTAAAATTGCGTTGTCAACAGGTTTCAAAGAACTTCGTACACAAGGGTTCGCCAGCATATAGAACTTTCCTGAAGGCTGTAGAAACGCCCAGAATGCTTTGCATCAGGCTTTAAAAGCACCGTCCACGCGACAGAGCACAGTATTCGTGTTGTTTTGAGCCAGGGGACGTGGTAAACCAGTAGAGACGTGTATACGGCAAAACATTATACAGCAGTTCCAGAATAACAAATCCCAGCGAGCTATTGCCCATGAATTATCAGTTCCACTCTCTACTGTTAATGGGATCATCAAACGTTTCAGAGAAATCGGGAAAACAGAACCAGGGACTGCACCAGGTAAGCAGCGATTACACTTGGCCAATTTTTCATTATTTGCTGTAATACTTTAGAGTTTGAACTATAATCATGCCAAGTTTGACGTTTGTATGTATAACCGCTTTTACGATAGAATAAAAAAAACAACCAAAAAACAATATATTTTTTATTATTTGTTAGACAATCCGTCATCCGCCATAATAACATATACTCTGAGAAAATTTCAACTGGCTGCCTATTCCCGTTCAAAAGATACTGTCCTTAAGAGTATTATCTTACCACACAACAATCCCTGGCTTTGGACAGACCAAGAGAATATTTTTTTTCAGTTTATTTATTTAATTAACCCCTTCAGTCACCTTGGCAACATATGTTTCCAACTTGTATCTTGGACGTTTACCTTGTCAAAAGTGCGGTATTATTTTATGTTTTGTAAAATTTCGTACTAAATAAATGACAGGAATAAAATCTGTTGATTTTCTAATAAATATGTATATTTCGGTAGCAAATATAGCCATACATGTAAAAAGATAATAAAAAATGTTAATAAATAAAAAACTGCTGGTTATGTTTAATGTAACAGTATCAATATAATAAATGTAAAAACAAAATTTTTACAACCGAATTTAAGGTCTGTGTCTGAAGGGGCTACATAACAATGACGGAGTATTGTCTTGCCACAACAATCCTGGCTGCGGATGGATTGTTGGCCTCGGACGGACGGACCGACGGATAAGAGAATTAGTACTCGTATATTAGACAAGAAATAACCCACCCGATTGTATAATCGTCATTGTTAGATTTTTGACACGCATCTCTCTCCATACTTTTGTTTGTTGTGACATAGTCCATCACTGATCTATATTATAATCGGCTAATATCATCGCTATGTTTGCCAAGTTAACGTATACATTGCTTTTATCATGATTGTTTGATAGCATTTATTATTGTTTATTAGTAACTAGCTGATATGCCCGGCATTGCTCGATTCGTTTGTTTGATGAAATTTTGCAATATCTGAATTTGAATACAAATAAGAACACATGAAAAATCATTAATAAAATATATATTCATTTTGGAAAAACGAGAAGAATTATTTAAAATTCTCGCACTGGAATTTTGTGTCCACCTGAGTTTGCCCAGGACAGTTCGATATTCCATATCGGCCTCGGTAGTTCAGTGGTTGCGTGATCGCCTCTGATGCCTGAGGACGCGGGTTTGACCCCGGCCGAGGACGACGAGGATTTTTTTCAGGGGCAAAATCCTGAGATCACGCACTTCCTTCGGAAGGGAAGTAAAGCCGTTGATCCCGTGTAGTTGTTTGCCGGCTGCACGTTAAAGAACCCTTGCGAGGAAAAATTTGCGGCCCCTATAACGCCGTCCTGAAATGACTATGGCAGTTGAAAAGAACGTTAATACCAACCAAACTAACCAAAAAACCAACCAATCGATATTCCATCTTTAACATTTTAGAATCTCAAAGAAAGGCTATGAGTACTGAATTAGTTCTGTCTGTATTTCAAAATACTGGGATGGATTGAGAGAGTTGAGGAACTCTGTTTACTGCCTCATCAATATGTAACCGTTTCAATAGAGTTGTATTTAGTCACAGACCGTGGAATCAAGTCCTGAATGTGGTTGTTTATTTGGACAGTATCAGTTTTAGCAGCAAGGATTGCCCTCTCAAACAATCAGTTGAGATCTTTATAATTTCCTCATATGTTTAGTTGAACATTATCTATAACTTCTCTAAAGGAAGTTACTACATTACAAAAACCATATAAATGATAAATTTTCTCCAGTTATTAGCTCATTAGGGAAAGTAGAGAGCCGACGAAAAAGACAGACCGGGGCACTAAGAAATCACATGACCAAGTGGATCTAGCAGCAATCCAATCTTCATTGTTTCCATCTTGGATTTCAACAATCAGTGTTTTTTCGTTTGTTGGAAACAATGAAGATTGGATTGTTGCTCGATCTACTTTGGTCATGTGACTTTTTAGTGCCCTGGCCTGTCTTTCTAGTTGGCTTTGGGAAAGTACCTTCACCTTTTCAGCAAAAGCTTGAGCAGCTGCACGCCCTTGAAATTGTGCTCTCTTATTTGTTTTAGCATAATTTCTTACATATCCGTAAAGATTTTAATAAAAAAATAATACTGATGTTATTTATTTATAACTTTTTATAACTATCTCACTTAAAACGTGAATCATTAATGCAAGCATCGTAGCCCTGGCACTGAAAAGTCACCTGATCTTCTTAGTGGATGCAATAATGTAACCATCATAGTTTCCATCTTGGATTTTAGCCATCAGTATTTTGTCGTTTGTTGGAAACAATGAAGGTTACATTGTTGCTTGGACTAAGATGGTCAGGTGACTTTTCAGTGCCGGGGCCTATTTTTTTTTCGTCGGCTATGGCATGTATTAATTTCATCAACCATCGTCGACGGAACATACAAACACGACAAGCCGATTATTGAAGCAAACACGACGGGCTGATTGTTCACACATACAAGCAAACAAACATAAATCAAGTCTATTTCATACAGGATGATTATAAATGATTCATCGGGTTTGAAGACTTATAGCTTCCAAGCTATTGATAGCACGCGTTCGTAACAATCACCAAACGAAAGAGAATACAATTGACTCACGATAATCCGACATTTGACAGTCCGACACCACGCTCAGTAGTCCGACGCCGCGTCGGATGACTGCCAATGAATATAGTCTTTGGTAATCCGACATTGTTTGATAATCCGACACCCGCTCGGTCCCGTAACTGTCGGATTATTGCGAGTCAACTGTATATCCGAATTTAAATTTCGCGCGTGCGGACTTCTGTGTGACGGACCAGGAGGCATCAGGATACCATTTGCTGAACGTCAATGGGGAAATGCTGGGACGCGTGTGGGCCAAACTGGACTACCGCATTGACGTGTGTCGTATGACAAAGCGGACGCATATTGAACATTTGTAGTGTTATGACTAAAATGTGGACAGTTTCTGGTCCTTTTTATGTAACACTCATTATTTTGTGTGTATTACTTTGTGCAATACAGTCTTTTAAAACCCGATGAATCATTTATAACTATCCTGTATATATAGATTATTAATTTCTAAGTTTTCTTGAGAAACTTAGCTCCAGTTTTGGATTTTTTTTCCATTATTGTGGTTGTACAGGGTGATTCAGTCAATTTCTGACCATTTCAGTACTATGATTTATTGACTCAATAATGTTTACAAACTCAGTACTAAGATTTATTGATATTTTAGGCAGTTCGGAGTTTTTATTCCCGTGGAAAAGTCTTGATGATATGCTCAATGTGGCCCCCACGAACGTTTTGAACTGCTCGCAGCCGAATGGTGAAGTTGTTCATAACTCTATCCACAAGGGTGCAGCAGTCGACGATGCTTTGTCGCAGCTGGTCTAGGGTTCTTGGTGCTGTAGTGAACACACTGTCTTTAAGGAACCCCCAGAGATTTAAATCACATGGGTTTAGGTCAGAACTCGTAGGGGGTCAAAGAAAGCCACCCCCGAATCGATCTGGAAACCGGTTTGAAATGACACGATTTCCGAATTTCTGATTGAGAAAGTCTAGCACTTCATTAGTGGTGTGAGGCCTAGCCCATCCTGTTGAAACCATTGATGTCGAAGCGGTATACGCCTCCTTCGCAGCTCGGGGATGAAAAAGGTTTTCAACATGTTAAGGACCAATGATGCCTCTTTTGGAAATCGCGCACCAAGCCATAACCTTTCGTGGATGAAGAAGTGACTTATGGATCTCATGAGGGTGCTGGGAACCCCAAAAACGAACGTTGTGTTTATTAACGTCACCTGACAGATGGAAGAAGGCCTCATCTGACACCCACAGGTTTTCCACAATGTCCTGATTGGCTTCCATTTCTGCTCCAAACTCCATCGCAAATTGTTGTCGCTTCTGTCTTCCAGTGTCTGTTAACTCCTGATAAACATGGATCTTATACGGGAACAGGTGTAAATTCTTTCTCAAAATTCGCCACGTCGTGGTATACGACAGCCCTTCTTCAATGGATACGCGGCGAACAGATTTTTTGGTAGGGGAATCGACCAACCTTGTGCGAACATTTTCGACAACTTCGGCCGTTCGAACACGAGCTTCGCTCCCGCCTCTTTTCTTGCCTTTAACACATCCAGTGGCACGAAATTGCTTGACAAAATCCATGATTGCTTGCCTGCCTGGTGCGTCTCGACACTTATACTCCTTCCTGAACTTTCTTTGCACGGTTACAGGTGATTTTGTCTCGAAATACCATGCGACAACCTTGCATTTCTGCTCTGTTGATAAAGCGGGCGCCATTTTTCAACAATACGATTTTCATGCAGCGCCGTAGCAACAATACAAACTCCAATTATTTAGAAATTCGATATGGCGCTCATATTCTTTCAATTGTTTATCCCTAATGCACGTCATTCGAGTTAAATGGTCAGAAATTGACTGAATCACCCTGTATATTACAGCTGTGTGTTAAATTTCAACTTTATAACTTACTTCTAAGTTACTTTTTAAGTCCGGACAAATATACACACTTACTTACATTGCGCTTTATATGTATAGAGAAGAGAAGACAGAGAAGAAGATTACGAGTATTGTTCAGAGACACTCTTAAAAGACAAAATGCTATTCGGGCGTCAGCAATATCTGAACAACGGGAGCCTCGTCTAGAGCAGGAGGTTAAAAGAGCTTTTACATCAAAGGCAAGAAAAATTCCAAGGAAAGATGGGTCTAAAGTATCCAGTGATATTCTCCGGTGGTGAAGATGGATATCAGGTTATCCAACAAGAGGATAAATAAACTATCAGCTAGTCGTATATGTATGATTAGGACTGTAAAAGTTAATTTTTTACTTATTTAACATGTATATACATTTTAAACAATCTATAAACAAGAGAACGAAATTAATCACCTTGCAATAAAAAAGCAATTCATATACTTGAGTATAAATCGATCAGTTTTCTGAAATTCTTTTTTAATACACTATTTAAGACATTTATTTGAAGATGTAGACCATGTGGCCTGTTGGTCTAGGGGTATGATTCTCGCTTTGGGTGCGAGAGGTCCCGGGTTCAAATCCCGGACAGGCCCTGTTGGGATATTTTTATTGAGCCTCTATACAAGATACCTTGCTTTTTAGTTTTATTTTTAGATATAGTATTAAATTTTAATTTTATTGTAAGTAATGTGAAATCATCAATAATAGTAATAGCAAATGATTTTTATTTATTTTTTCCAATGCATGCTTTTCGTTTGTCACATGATAGTACAATATATCTACAACTAACTATATAATCCAAAAATGCCCATATTTCACGAGCCCGTGACATTAATTTTATTTAATTGTGAAAAGAAAAAAATATAAAGCTTCAGTACACGTTATCACGATGCGCATTCGTAGGCTACATTGTTTCTTTCTTACAAAACAGAACTTTGAATTAAGCATCGGTACGGACCGATTTTTTTCGCAAGTCCGGTGAAATCAGAGACGATCAATAAAATGATCGTCTCTGGGTGAAATCTACTTGGCGCAACCAGACATTCAACATGGACGAATTATAGGGCTTCTTTGCTGGTTTCTTTGCTTGTTATCGTTTGTTAGGTATCGTTGGCTAACATCTTTGCTTATATTGGATTAGAAAATGAACAAGTTGAAAGAAAAAAATTATTTGATAGAAGGTGAAGCCGTTTTAAACGGAAAACGTTTAATACTTTGTAGAAACGTCGAACAAAATCTCATCATTGCAACAAAATATTTGTGTTTTGCATTCAAATCAGCAAACCAACTGAATAAGAGTTTCTTATTATGATTTTATTTTATTATTCTTTTATAGCATAAATTTAATTATCATAACGAATATGTACCTGTATATTTCATTTGTTTCAAAATTATTTCAATAAACTTTTTTGAAATTTATTAAAGGTCTTCTTTGTTAAATCTCTTTATTTAAAAATCATTATAAAAATTAATCTATAAATTAAATTAAAATTTATTTATAAAAATAAATAGAAATATATTGTGATTAATGTATGAAATATTTCAGAAAATATCAATATAAAAACTTAAAAGTAAGAATTCATATACATAGTAGGCTACTGAAAGGAAATTTTCCCCTGGAAGAGGGCTGCACGGTGGAACAAATAACTTTCTCCCACAACCAATAGAGCGCACCACAAAAACGAGTGTCGTATCCGTTTTACTTTATCCGTGAGGAGGATGCGCAGGAAAACGAAAGTTTTTTTCTACTGTAAGTGGAAGGACTCACGGAAAAAAGGCTGGCGAAGGACGAGAAAATGGAAAGCCAGGAAACCGCCCGAGATAATGAATATCTCTAATGCGAACTCGGAGAAGAGGAGCAAGCGAGCAATTGCTTCGTTCAGCGGAGAGTTCGGCAGGCAAGCTTCTGTCGGCTTGGAAGAGGAAAGCGGCGCGTCTACAACGATTTCACGCCAAGCGACAGACCGGCCACGAGTAGCGAATTCAGCGAAGGAATTCTACGCAACACAGGTTAGTGAACTTTATACGCGTGATTCACACGTCTCATGGACTGAGATTCATTTCTTCCACGTCGAGCCGTTCAAGTTCAATAATTTGGTGGCAGCTCGCTTAGACGTCATTTTTAAGCGGAACTTTTACCGCCATGCTTTCAACGAGCTGTGTGCTACCCGAACATTTAAGAAGGAACTGATAAGCGGGTTATGGCCCTACGGTTTACAAGCTTACCTCTCAGCAAACATCGGCTTTCTACTCGTGCGAGAGCACGACTTAATCTTACCATTTTATTCCCTGCTAACAATCCTTATTACGACTCTTGAGCAAGACTGGATATGCGGGCGATACGTCTGTTCCGGACATTAAATATTTTAAACGTCCTTCAGTTTAACTGCTAACTCTAACAGGGCTCAAACCAGGCTATCCTAGCCGAGTATCCATAAGTGACGTCATTCGTCCGAAAAGTGATTTCCCGATTTCGACCGCATTCCAACAATGTAACGTATCGGCTTCTTAAGTGTGTGTATCGCATGGGAAAATTATCCAGCTCGGCTAGCTGCGAGTGCGACACGCCATAGGCCTGGTCACACTGGCGTAAAACGCCACGTAAATACGTCGAAGAAAAAACGTCGGCGTTCAGCTGTTCAAACTGAAAGCGTATAACGCGGCGCAATTTGTGATGTCGTTTCGCTATTGGTTTAAAGCACGACATCACTTGAAGTAGCTTCAGCATGAATGCCAACAGTATCGACCTTTATCACAAAGTCTAGCAGTATTTTAATAGCCTGGACTTTATTTATCATACAGATAGCTAAACTTCTTCACCATTTCTACAAAGCATTCGCTATTGTACATCGCTCTCTTGTCGGCCATCTTGATGGCGGGCCAATCGCTTTTCTGATTGGCTGGATGTTCGGCGTACGGTCTAACGCGACGTAAAAAGTTGAACAAAATTCAACTTCCGCTAAATAGCTTGGCGCCGCGCTTTACGCCGAAGTTGAATTTTGTTCAACTTTTTACGTCGCGTTAGATCGTACGCCGAACATCCAGCCAATCAGAAGAGCGATTGGCCCGCCATCAAGATGGCCGACAAGATAGCGATGTACATTAGCGAATGCTTTGTAGAAATGGTGAGGAAGTTTAGCGTATATAACGATGTACAATGAATGGCGTATTTAGTGTTATTTTGTGTTTTATTGTGTGGTGCCTCTACATATGTTTCCAGTGAATTTACTGGTAATTGTTCAAGTGTGACCATATCGTTTCTAGTGTTGAGTGCTACGTTTTCGAGCAGGAAAGACACCTGCGCAATATTGTTTTAAGTTTATTTACCTAATTAAGATATTTATTAATAAACATTTTAGCATAAGTTTACTTGCTAATAAAGAATTTACTTGTTTGGTATTAAAAACCGTCTGCTCTGTCAATTATCTTTTCCACTGCGTTCTCTTAAAAATAATCATGACACCATGTAACAAATTTTACTTTTTTCTTTAGCCTAAATAATAATTATAGTGAAGGTTACTTCTCTAAAACTTTGCTTTTGCGATCAGGAGATTGATTTCTTGATATTAAGGTTTTAGCGGTTCGTAAGGAAAGAGTTCATGTAAAATAAAGCTTCTTGTTACTCTGAAAAGTTTAATAAAAAAAAGTACTTGAAAACATAATTTCCTCATATAAGTATTATTATTATTATTATTAAGTAAGCACTCCAGAGGGAGTTAGTAAGAGAGAAGCTATTATTTTATTTTGAGAAATATTTTCTATTGCAATGGAGATCACAATGCCAATTCCTCAATTGAATCATATTATATAGAATATTCTTTTGTACAGAATTTTTGTATTTTATAAATAAATATCTCATTCTTAAACCAAAAATAAAAGTTTTTTTTTAACGAGCCACGTCTATTCTTATGTTTGGGGTTCGTTTAAGTATCACCTCTTAAATTCTGTTCTATTATTGCTTCCCCCTCTGAACAATTCCCTTCACGGTCCAATCAGCGTTCTGACAAGCACCCACACAACACACTTGCGCGCGCCCCCACCCACCCACCCACCCACCCACACACACACACACACACACACACATACACACATTCATTTATACATATACATACATGAAACCATGAAGTCCTTCTACCACTTCTTATTAGGACCGATAGGTACTTTTGTTTTCACAATGTGCGTCCGTCTGTCTGTCTGTTGGTGCTCTAGCGGTCGAGCGCTTCCGAATTTTCGAGTTCCATTTTCGCCGTTCGACTGAGTCGTTGTTGGAAAAAAAAATCGGTGAACTACTTTCGGTTCAAAAGAACCCAAATAACAGAGAAGACCACGTTATTCACTATACATTTCCTGTGCACTTATCAATACTGTTTTCTCTTTGGCATTCCATAGCTAAGGCAGAGAAAAGGCTTCTGAATTACGTGAAGCCACCTGATGGTTTTCCTTGATGGCCAAAATCAGTTAAAACTAGTTCAATGGAATGTGGTTTAGTAGAACCATTATGGTCTGTTGGAACATTTAGTGCTAAGCTATGGCATGTAATATATCAAACAGCTTGGAATAACATGTAATGGTTGAATATAACGTAAAATTAATGATAATCGAAATTTCTTCAATGATATGTGGTTTAATGGAACCATTACGGTCTGATGGAAACTTTCCATACTAAGATATGGCATGTAATATATCAAACAACTTGAAATGACCTGTCATGAATGAATATAACGTAAATTAATGAGGGTCGAAATTGCTTCAATGATATTGCTTTAGTGGAACCGTGATGGTCTATTGGAACTTGCAATGCTAGCTATAGCATGTAATAAATCAAACAACTTGGAATGACGTGTCATGAACAAATACGACGTAAAATTAATGATAGTCCAAATTGGTTCAATGGTACGTGGTTTCGTGATATCCTTATGTTCTATTGGAACTTTCAATGTTAGGCTATGGCATGTAATATATCATACAATTTGGAATGACGTGTAATGAATAAATATAACGAGAAATTAATGATACCCGAAATGGTTTGGTAATAGATTATGATGAAATAATAAAATCTTGTAAACATTCCAATGAGGAGCTTTAGCAGTGAAGCAGAAATACATTTATACGTTTGTTAAAACGAAATTAATCCCCCGCCCCGCCTCCCGAGTAGGATAAGGCAAGTCATCTATTTTTACCGCTTCATCTGCACTTTTACCTCTCCCCAAGTTTTTTTTAATCAATAAATTGATTTTCTCGAACATAATTTGTAAAAAATTTAAAAAACCTCGTATCTTCTTTCCTTTCTCATCATTTCCGAACGTATGATATATCATATGCCATATGTTGCCATAGTTCTAAGGACCAAGTGATTTCCACCCCCGCAAATCCGATCCCACTGGAACAATTGGGCCTAAACTTCATAGTAATGTAGATCTTGCCTAGAGGAATCTGGATACTGGATTTAACGCCTTTACGTACCTAAATAGCACTATGTTGCCCTCTCTGAATCCCACCCCCGTAATTCCGACCCCTGTATACCAATCAAAGCCAAACTAAATAGTGCAGATGGACATGCCCATAGTAAGTTACATTCCGAATTTCAACCTTCTACCTCAAAAAAATGTAGAAATTATGAAGGGGACGGACTGACATTATAAAACCAATCAGTAGCTCCATTCTTATTCTACTTACGAGGGTCAGTCAAATGAAAATCGGAAATATTTTTTTACAGCTCCTTTATTACAGACAGAGTTGGTACACTATTTTTCAATGTAGTCCCCATCTTTTCGCTGGATTTCCGCCACCGAGTCGGGAAGGCATGGATACATCGGGGGAAAAAAATCTTCATATAATGAAGACCTTGATTATAGGAATATGCATACCGAATTTCACTCCTGTATATGCATAAATACACCTAGACCTTTTGGTCCCCTCTAATTTTCACACCCAAAACTCCGACTTTAGTGGGCTAATCAAAACCAAACTAAATAGTGAAGGTGCACATGCCCATAATAAGCTACTTTCCGAATTTCACCCTTCTACCTCAAAAAATGTAGAAATGATGAAGGGTGACTCAAATCGTGTGTAAAATAAAACCAATAGGTAGCTCCATTTTTCCGCTACTTAACAATTTAGATTATGGCCATTTGAGCAAGAGGACGCGGGTTCGATCCCGGCCGAGGACGACGAGGATTTTTCAGGGGGAAATCCTGAGATCACGCACTTCCTTCGGAAGGGAAGTAAAGCCGTTGGTCCCGTGTAGTCGTTTGCCGGCTGCACGTTAAAGAACCCTTGCGAGGCAAAATTTGCGGCCCCTATAACGCCGTCCTGAAATGACCATAGCAGTTGAAAAGGACGTTAATACCAAACAAACCAAACCAAACCATTTGAGCAATCGTGCGTCGACAAAGCGATTTCATGTGCGCGCGCCGATGTCAATAATGCTTAAAAGATGAACAGAAAGTAACAATGTATTCCTTCTTGACAAAGCGATTGTTATATGATAAGCCAGTATCTTTGAATTGTTTACACTCACTGTTTTAGCACGCGAATTCGACTTGAAGGAGTCCACGAAAAATTCTGAAAAGTTGATACGGCCGAGCTAAGACTTTGATGATCATATTTCTGAAAACAGAATTTGAAAAAGTTAATCTGTTTTCAAGTTATCGTGCAAACGGCGGCCGGCCGGATAAACGTACAGGCCAAGGGCGCATTCTTATACTGTAATGGCGAATTCGGCTGGCTGCTCTGGTGTGCTCCGGAGCGCTCTGGAGCTCTAATAATTGTTCGGCTGGTTGCTCCTGCTCTCACAGAGCGGCTCCCACAGCGTTCGGCTGGTATTGCTCCTTGCGCCGAGGAGCACTCCTTCGCGCTCTTCCAAAGTCGGTGGAGCAGTGTTGCTCTCTGCTCTCGCTTGCAAAATCAAGATGGCTACCTCAGTGACTGAAATCGACGAAATTCTTTCACAATTACTGGATAGCTCTTCATCTGACAGTCCTTCCGATGAAGAAGACGAAGTTTTGGTTTTGTTAATGGCACAACATTCGGAACGGCCGAAAAAAAATTTCAAAAATTGAGAATTTTGTTAATATTGCCGATACATATACGGATGAAAATATAAGTTCTATCTTTCTGTTATAATTAGAGCTCGTACTCTAAGCACATATTATGAATATTCCACATAATAAATGCATGAATAAATAATACACTATTAATAATAATAGTTTTCACATTTTATTTATTTATTTTTTATTTCTCAGGAAACCACATAGACAGTCAAAAAGCTTATAAATATTTTAATTTCATAACTTCAATATATTTTCTGTATTTGAAATAAGAGCTAAAAAATACAAATATACTTTCGCTCTCATTTTTTTCAACATTCCCTTTCATCCATGATTTATTACACAGCATTCGTTAAAAATTTACATTCTGTGAATAAAAATTGACAGTAATTAACGGTTAATTATCAAATTAACGGTAATTTAATAATTATAATAAATAGTTATGTGGATATTTTTCCTTTATAAATTAATAGAAAACATAAAATAAATATAACTTAAATTACATATATATTGAAGTATTTCTCCTGAATTTCTTCAACTCCTGAATTTCTTTAACCATCTCGTATAATATTGGCCTTTATATATTTTTTATTTTATTTAAATTAATTTTATTTTATTTTTTTCTATGAATTTATAAAGGAAAAATATCCACATTACTATTTATTATAATATATTCCTTTTACTTAAACTACTTAATTTAATAATTAATTTACATTGCTGCCTTGGATAAAAATAGTATTGCTAACAGAATGCGTTGCCTCTAGACGAGTTTGGAGCACTGCTAAAACAATGTTCGTCTGCTCCAAGATTTGTTGATGCTCTCGGCCAGATTGATCACGTGACTCGAGCAATCCCTTTGCACTCTGGGAGCAGCCAGCCGAATTCGCCATAAGTAGCTTTTATGCTAAAGCTCCTAATAATAGACTCTTGCACAGAACGCTTCAACAATTGACGCTCATTTCATTATACAGGAATGCTTAGAAATTAAAGGACTCTTATACTGCATGTTCGAATATATAGAGAATTACTCGTACTATTCTCTCCATTTAACTTTTCATGTAGTTTTATCCCATTTTGAATTTCACATTTCTGTTAGAAGTACGCTTTGCTACAAGCAGTGCCTTCTTTAGCAACCTTTTCTAACCCTAACAAGGAAAGGCTTCTTTAGAAAACAAATGCTTTCCTTTTTATCCTTGAATGCTTTAAAATCCTATCGGTCCTGGGCATTTCGGTTGTCTGACTTGTTAATATCGTTAATGTATGTCAGTTCAATAAAAAGTAAATAAGTTTTCTTTAACGCCATCCTTTTAGAATAACCCTGTACAAATGTAATCCTTAAATCATCCCATAAAAGCTAAAGCTAACCACCAACATAGGCCAATTTAATCCAAAGCAGGCCGCCAAAGCTAATCAACCAATGTAATAATTCCAGGCCAACGTAAACCAAATCAATCCAATGTAAACTATTCAGGCTAGTGTTATCGAAATAGATTTTTCAAAGAAAGGCGGGGGGAAGCAGCCTTGTAACAAACAAATAACATTACAAGTCAAACATTAGAATGTAGGCGTATATTTTTAATTTATTAGGCGTGTATATGTTTAATTGGCGTATATTTACAAGAAGGAAGATCTTATTCACCTTTAATCTAAAAATCTCATTTCTGTAAATACAGTCTGTTGTATAGGCCTAAATCACTGGTAAAAATTTCATTTCTATAAATCCTTCCGGGAGTCCGAAATCTAACCATGCAAAGTCGCGTATAAAAGATAACAGCAATAGGTGGGGGGAACTTGCGGGTTTTCAGGAATTCATAGTGGTCTGTATTGTTATGAAAATAAGAAAACACTGGGTCTGGATAAACAATACGGAAAGTTTAATGAAAGCCGACGCGTTTCGGTACAATTACCGTTCTCACGGGCAATAAAGATTACAAAGATAAATAAACCTACATAACTGCAGGAGGGGCGGTTTGCCAATCATATAAATTAACAAATACAAATAAGGGGTATTCCGCCAATCATACAACGGCATCGGGCTGTATGCTGATTGGTGGATTACAATTGTAACATTTGTGTCATTGATTATTTATAGTAAAGGGTCATTTCAAAATTGATTTGGTTGTTTAATAATAGTTTTGGGAACCTTTGCTATGTTTATAGATTTCCATTGCTTCGTAAAAGCCAATCTTCTTTGGGTTGATCTCATGCTTCAATATTGTCATAAACTCGTCGATTGGGCCAAATTGGGGTCTCTCTCTCTCTCTTAACTTGCCGTCTCCGTTGATCCACGATCGCCTGTGTTCTGTGTATCTTTCGTGGAACGTTCGTTTTGTCATTCCTAAGCTGATGCATCCACAAACTTTACAAGTGAGTTTTAGACGCCACTTCCATCATACACTTTGCTTTGTGTTCTCCGTTTCGGGTTCAAGGACTCTTTATTCGACGTTTTTTTATGCGACTTTTAATCCTTTATTCCGTACAATATTGACAATCCTGTTAATTTTGGATCCTGTGTATGTGAACGTTACTTATTTTTCGCGTTCTTCGCTGTCCGTCCTGTCTGGTGCCACTTATCGTTCGTATGGCTCTTCTGTAAATTGAAGTGACTGCATTTTTGGGGAACATGTTTCTTCTGGCAACCTCATATCGGGTGGTTTTAATTAAAGTTCCCCACTTCTGCCGGGCTGCAGACCGCGTTATGCAGGGATAGTGATGAAACTTTGTGTATATTCTATGCAGAGCATGGGGAAGAGAATTCCAACGGAAAATTTATTAGTGCATACAGCTGCCACCAGGGGAAACGGTGGCGCCGTATGCAAAAGCACAATGCGTCTATGAACATCCAATCTACATAGGTCACCATGTCATTGGGAAAAAAGACGTGCGCTCCTGGTGAAGCTCTATTACTAGAAAGCAGCAATAGTGCAACAGCACTACGAGAATATCGGCGTGTGAAGGGATTGCGACCAGGACTCGTGACGGCGAAAGGTTTACAAAAGATGATGCAGAAATTCGAAGAGACAGCGGAGTGAGATGTGCTGCCCGTTCATCCCAGAGACAAATGAAAGTAAGAGACTGGCAGTGACCTCCCCTCTAGTGGTGCCTTCGCGCCGCCATTATGGGATTGGCAAGAAACGCTGATCGCCGGAGGCAATGCATGTGAATCAATCGCAAACAATTATTTATTTATAATATCTACCTAAGATATCTAGATGAATATATTATAGGACCACCAGAAAAACTTGCTCTATTAAACAAAAATTAATCATCCAAGTCGGTCCATCCGATAAAAAGTTATTTGGTGATAAATAAAGTTATTCTTAAACATAAATTAAAAAAAATAGTTTAAATGGAAAAGGAGGAAGAGATTATACAATTAACTAGGAAAATTCGCCTTTATAAATTATAATTTGAAAGTTAATAAAATAAAATATACAGTTCACTAATTAAAATCCAAATAATTGTTGATTTGTACGAGATGTACAAAATAATTATCTCCTCTTCTAATAACTAACTGGACTACATTCTCATACATATTGGTCAAATCGTCTTTTTAAAAAGATCCAATACTTCAGTTCACAAGTAATTATAGTATTATTCCAGTTGCTTATTACAATATTTGGATTAATAAATTGATTATTTTATTGAACTGAGAATTATTTCTTCCTTTTCGTTTTTTGTTTAAAAAAAACAATTTAAGTACCTTTTCAAAAGTATTTTAGGTTACCAGATTTTCTTTTAATTTGAAATTTTAAAATATTTTAAAATCAATTAGCTAATATTTGATAAATTATGTTAAGTTTGTTTATCAATAGCAATTAAACTTTTAAATATCCTTCCAGTTTAAATGTCCTGCCTTTACAGACATTCCTAGAGAGCCTTTATAATCATTATAAAGGCTCTCTAGACATTCCATTATCATCAGATTAACAAAAATTAAAATTGCATTTTTTTTATTATCTTAAAACAATTTTGTGACACAACTTTTAAAATTTTTATAGTATAAACGTCTAACTGATGTTTACAGCATACACATTAAATAAATAAATAAATAAATAAATAAATTGTGATGAATTTATTGTGATGAATACATTAAAAAAACAACTGTCACTCAAGAAATAAGCACCAAGCTCTTACACTCGTGTATAATAGCTATTTCACAGCTAAACGAAAAATTAGAAAGTGAAACATTTGCACAGTAGATTTCCAAAGGATGACATTCTTCGTAAAAAGTGGGTACATATTTTATTACTGCAACAAAATCATACAGCATTTTTATTAAACTGATTACATTAAAGACAAATTGATTGGCATTAAATTTACCAGGTTAAAATTGAGTGCAGGGCACAAAACATTAATTCATGTATAACTCTGAAGAATATAATCATGAATCCATATCAGATGATGCGTCTCAATATTATCCAATCCGTGATATTAAAATCTTGTCAAAATGTTATGATTCGGTTGTAGAATATATTGCAGGATTTGTTTCTATGTCTGTAATTAAATCTATAATCTGCTTTCAATGTAAAGAAGCGTTAATTTCATAATCAGAGCTGCCACAGCCTTAATTTCATTGTGAAAAAAATTAAAGAGTCCTTATCACACCATCGAAAGATATAGCAAAACTGTGCAAAATTTCAGAAAAAATCTAGGAGAGCAAACAGCAATTAAATTGAATACGCCTATCAAAATTCTAACAAAAACATTCCATTTTATAACCGAAAACAAAATAATATTTTCACTAATTTACCTCACCATTCATTTGAAATGAGTCCTTCTAACGATCATGTGCTTCGACTCAATAGACTTGTTGTCATCACATACTGTAATATTAGATATCACCTTGAAACCAAGCGGCTGACAGAAAAAATAAGTGGCGAAATTATACACAGTGTCTTATCACGACTTATTATATTTAAAAATAAAGAATAAATAATAAATCAATTTATATTTTTTGTTTAACTGAAGCTATTTTCGAAACTCCACTGGTAATGCTGTATGAAGAGGCTCAAATTTACTTTTTATTTAGCAATACAAATGAAAATCTTTACTAGGTATTAAAAACAGATTAAGTTACAAGAATCAACTTTTTTAATAATAAAAATCAGTTAAGACTGAAAAAAATAAATTCATCCTTCCTCTAGTTTTATTTACTTTCACCATGGATGAAGAAATAACTTTGCTTTCCTTTCATTTCCTTTGCTTTCCTTTGCTTTCCTTTTTACTTTCCTTTCCTCTTCATTATTCTTCATCTATGCTTTCACTTGTCTAAATAACGAAAGGAGTTGCGAGTTGTACGTGCTCTTTTAAAAATTCATAAGGCATTGAATCAGCTATTGAAAGTCATTAAAAGTATACGTTATCGTTAGTTAGTGCAATAAAGTTTTTTTAAAAAAATCAGAGAACAGGTAATGCTTACTAATACCTCCTGAAATCATCTACAAAAACAGCTGAAATTACATTGAGAACATACGCCGCCTTAGGTTTCTGCCACTCGCATCATGGCGATAGCTATACTTCCGGTGGCACCAGTAGCGCTCAGCGAAATGAATAGGGCACTGCCAGTCTCTTACTTTCATTTGTCTCTGGTTCATCCATGTGACGTTTGGCTGTGGGGAACCCTGAAAGATCGTGTATGGACCTTGCCTGAACGGAAAGCCAACATCATTCGTCATGTTGCAGCCATTTCACGGGAGATACTTCGTGCTTCTTTTGAGCACACTGTCCTGAGCTTCCAACATCGTCATCGACGCAGAGGGTATTGAACAGTCATATTGAACAGTCCCTCTAACAGCATTACTACCGTCTGTGTCAGGGTATTAGAGTGCCTTTACAAAGGAAATCAATAAACCACGATTAACATAAATACCTCTTTAATTAATTAAGACAAGTAACTTTGTTCAAATGGAAAGAAACCAAAAAATAAATTTTCATTTTTTCAGTTTATAATTTTTCTAATAATTAAGAGTCTTCGGGTTATTGAATGGCACAGCTAATTCGAAATTTTTTAATGCCACATAGCAAAATTTTTTATTATTTCTATAATCTATGCACTATATCTGTTTGTTTCTGCTATAATATATACACTAATTTACGACGGGCTGGGCACAACTTGGCTGCCATGCCTCTCTCGGCCACACTCTGGTTATAAAGGCACTCTGCTGTGTATTAGAGTCCCTGTACTTTACTTACAGGAACTTGGGTATGATCTTGAAGCGCCACTTTTTCCCCTGATGGCAACCGTATGCAATAATAAATTTTCAGTTGGAATTCTCTTCCCTATGCTCTGCATAGCCTATACACAAAGTTTCATCACTATCCGTCCAATAACGCGGTCTGCAGCCAGCGCAGAAGTGGGGAACTTTAATTATAACCAGTCGGTATGTTAGGGCATTGACATGAAATAAACTTTATTAACGTAAAAATCATAAAAGACGTCGGCAAAAAATGTTTCGAATTCAATATTTTCCGCAAACTAACAACCACGTCAAACATCACAGAATATGAATCGAACCATCTTCTACCTCAAAAGACGGCAGCCCTAAGCTACTGTTTTCGTCGTGCCTTCACATATCCGATTACAGAAGAAAATAATACTAGCAATAATGAGATAGCTCTGACATATGACGTTGCCAGAGGAAACATGTTCAAAAATCCATGAAAGATATTTTTTTAATTTATATTAATTTTTTAAATGTTGCAAAGTATAGCAAAGGAGCCGGTTACTTTGCACCATCTAATATACTGATTATTTTAAAGCAGGACAATATCTTAAGACAATGTATCCCCATTTAAAATTTATTATCTTACCATATAGCACTACAGGAAACTGACAGGAAGTAGATTCTTCAGGTGTTAAAAGGAAAAAATAATCAAAATTCATAAAGTGCATTGTAAAAATGGCAACTAACAAATTGGTATGAAATTTAGTATTTTTTTGTTAACAGAAAAGGCACAAGTTCGATTATTGATATGAGAGTATGTGAAAATGTCAATGGCTATACCAAGAAAATATTTACACATGTTGTTTGTTTTATTTTATGGTTTATTGTTCTTCTCTGTATATTAAAATATCTCCAGCTTTGCGCTAAGTAAATGTTGCATTTCTTATCGATTCCAGGCATTCATCCTGCGTTTCAGTGAAATAATTTCCATATCGGCGAGTTCCTACTTTCTGCTCGTTGACTCTTAATATCCTGCTAAAACAACAGTAATCTGTTAGCAAAATTTATTTTAAACGAACGTCGATTGATACTGACCTTAATTAAGCCTAAAACGAAGTAAAAAAATACTGCTTTGCACTACTTTTTTAGGTGAGCGCCAAGTAGCCCCCGTTTTGCTCAGAACATAACCATCAAATTATTATCGATCTTAAAATGAGAAATAATCAGTTTATTAAACAATAATTTTTTATTAATTATAATTTTTTAGCTATGATTTAAACAACAACGAATTTCGATACATACCTTAAAATGGGGTGGATAGGGATGGTTTTCAAGAATTTTCTTTTAATAGATAATGTTTATATCAAGTACCTTGATACTTTTTTTTTAAAGTCAAAAAATGTCCCTATTCAACCATAGGTCTGGGGTCAAAAAGAAATACCTCTGTGTTTTAAATTAAAAATTCTATTTAGGGATGTTTAAAGGTTATTAGCAATATTTTTAATGTTTTATAAAAAGAAATCTAACATAGATTGGTCATATTTAAGCCAATAATGTAATAAGACACTGTTTTAAGTGAAAAATTGAATGAATTTTTAATCTGAAAAAAGTTTTACGAATGTTTGCCCCACTGCTTACAATAAATGTTAAATTTTAATTATCCATATTCTGACACATTCTTTCAAAAATTATCCAGATAAAGCATTCTTGTATCGGTGTAAAAAAGAATTTGAAAATTCAATTCCTGGCAAATTATCCTTTAACATTTTATTTTACGCCCTGTTCTGTCCAGATAGGATTTGACAATTGAACGCAGTTCAAATATGTCTTAAAGAATAAATGGTCTGTGTGGACGTTTACACAACAAACCTCAGATATTTAAATTATTGATGAAAATAGAAAAGAAACTTCCACAGCCTGGATTCGAATCAGCCCTAAGGACATGTAGATAGCGTAATGCTTCCATGTCCATGGTGGCGCAATTGGTTGGTGCATTAGCACGGTGAGCTGGTTGGAAACCAGAATGTGGAATTTTCTTTCCTATTTTCATTAGATATGTCTATTGGAAAACTACATCCTCCACAAGTAGTTCATCTTTTGACAATAATTTACTCAGCCAAGCACCGGTTGTCCTCTTCTTTGTTTTTTCAAATTTTTACACTTGACCTGCCTGAACAACACTGTTCGGGTAATTTCAAATGTATCTGACGCCTTTCGTGTTTTATTGCTGCTGTCATGCATTCATGTTTTATTGACGTGCTTTATTCACTCCCCCCCCCCCTTTGCCCACTGATGATGATTTTTTTCGGATTTTCCACGCTATCTTGAAATATATTTAAAATTCGGACATGAGATGTTTTTAGAATCTGTAGAACACTCTAGTCATTCAACTTATATCAAAAGTTTAATCACTTTAACTCACGTTTTCGATATACTGGGAAAGTTTTTCAGAACTCCAGCAAACTTTATTTTTACAGTAGTTTGCAAATAAAATTGGTGACAATTACTCACGGACGTTTCCATAATTATAAGAGCAAAGCTTATTCAATAAGCAACAATTTATTTACAATAAATTTACAGAAGTTATTAATTATTATTTAATACCGTTAACCGGATTTACTTTGCACACCCGGAGGTAACGCAAACATTTGCTGCTCTCAAAGAACTTATTTTGTGTTGAATGACTTTGTATTTAACACTTTAATGCAATCTTATTGTAAACCAAAATCATTCAACATAAAATAAAAGCAGTAAATGTTTGCGTTACCATTGTGCAAAGTTACCCCCCCCCCCTCCGTGTGCGCAAAGTAACCCCGGTTCACGGTATTAAATAATAATTAAAGTAAATAAAAGTTTTCGTCGTTACTGTCCCCATTGGTACTTAAGTTCCTATCCATCTCGGTTTACGGTATATAAATGACACTTACCTTCTTATTAACTCGTTTTCTACTAATAAAAAGCAAATTTTTGTTTAGAAAAATTCAGCAAAAATCAAGCAGCACATCCAAAACGGCGGATACATCAGTAACTCAAATACATGAATTGACAGGTGGTACCAACTGTCGGGCAGAATCGAAACTGCTTGGAAATGTTTATTAGAACAGCTGCTAGGCAATGTTGAATCTTTTTACAAGAGTGGTGCAAAGTAACCCCGTTTTACTGTATGTAAAAGAAAAGGCTTACGTGACTCCTTTATCAAGAGACTTAACCAGAGCTTCCTTATAGAACTACAGATACAATTGTCGATATGCTGAAACGAGTGCACCATGAGCTAGATTACAGGATTGGCGTTTGTAGAGTTACCTGGGGAGACATATCGTACATCTGTAAGGTAGGTAAAAATTTGGATATTTACTCTGTTCAATGATACGTATACTCCAATTCCATTTACATGAATCGGCTCATGAGTTATTGGGGTTAGAATATCCAGAGGGACTTATGCAATTCCCTGTACAGGGTGTTGCAAATATATACAAGGCAATATTGCTGGTTAACCTATCCACTCGACTGCAAGAAAGAAAGCCAAACAACTGAAAATTCATACATGGTTACATCATAAGTCGACCAAATTTAAGGCTTATTATTGGTAGAAATATGATTAACAATGGTCGAAATATGATGACGTAACAATGTATGAGCGGATAGGCTAACCTAACAGTACTGCCAACACCTCTTAGAGAGAAGGCCTGCGGACAAAAGGTGTATATATATATATATATATATATATATATATTTATATATATACATTGTTATATCATCATCAAGCGGCTATTGTTAATCGTATTTCTACCACGGTCTATAGATATTCATGGTCATCGAGCTCTATTGTTAAAATGAAGCTACAGTTTCTAGCTCCCGGTAGGGCGGGAACTCTATTGAAAAGTGGCGCTGCATGTACAATCTGCCCAACTGCGCCTGTAGCGCCACCCTATCGGCAGAAAGAAACTTTACTTTCGTATTCAGTTTCAATGAAAATTTCTATCGCTGGTTGCGGTCGGAATAGTGCGATCTATGCGGCACCTGGCGCGATCTGTTTTCTTTAGCTTCTCGAAACAATGGAAAATGGCCGAAGCTCGATGACCATGAATATCTATAGACCGTGATTTCTACCAATGATAAGCCCTAAATTTGGCCACTTGATGATGTAACAATGTATACACCTTTTGTCCGCAGGCCTTCTCTCTAGGAGGTGTTGGTACTGCCTGTATATATTTGCAACACCCTGTATAGTGTTTCCCTGAAGGTACAAACTCTGTCGCGAAATAAAATGACTTTCAAAGTAATGGTTCAGTATGAAATTTATACAAAATTTGTATAGATTACAAAAGGTGATTATTTAATTTTCGCTGCAGCTTTTACTTATTTTATAAACGATTACTTTGAAAATGTAATTTGCAACGCAGATGACCGGTATAAAAGCTGTAAAAATGCAAGAGAAAAAGAAAACTTTCCACAATCAGCCAAGAAAGAATAAAGCAAAGTTTAACCAAGCAATGTCTGTTGCTTTCTGTACAAATCCAATCATCACCTTCTTTCACATTATTGTTTGAAGTTCAAAATTGTCTATCGAAACAAGGAAGCATTTCCGATCCTCAGTTTATTGGCAGAAAACGTATGTTTTGGTCCATTTTATGTCCCTTAGTAGTTTGGTACAAAAGTTTTTGAACACTCTGTATAGGCAAATATGATCAAGAAGAATATCATTGTTCTTTATTGTTTTTGCTTTCTCGATATTCTCCATATTTTTTGTATCAATACACTTTATTAATGATTTGGATTCCCGTTTCTTTTTTTCATTTCATTATAAAAAATACAAAAATTTAGCTTTCTTGGAAGATAAGATATGGAACCTCTGTTTGTGTGGAAGATTTCACTCATTAATTTTTTTTTCCAAATTGTCTCTTTTATTTTTTCTCTGGTCAAATGTTAATTTTTCTTGTTATCTTTCCATCCCTATTTGATAGTGAACATGGCAATTTTTTTCTCTTTTCTTTCTATCCCACAAGTATTTAGCATGAGAGCGAGGCGTAGGCTGAGTTCACACGCTTCTCTCTTGGCCTCCTCATTGGTGCAATGGTGACAGGCGAGGAGGGGCTTGGAAACCTGCGCGACTAGAGTCATTGGTTGGAGTCGCTTAAAGAGAGGTGTGCATTAGATAGGGAGGCTGAAGAAGGGGCTCGAACCTTTACACACCCTTCTTCTTCCCCCTCTTACGTGGGCCTGCGCCCTGTCAACTCCTTTTCCCCTTTCCCCTCTTTCCCTTGCTAGAAAAGAAGAGGAGGAGACGGAAATCAAACGCTAGACGAACACAGTCACAGACAGCAACTCAATCCCCATAGAAAGCTCAAATCGTCTCCTTCCTTCCCATCTTTGAACTTGCGACATCTGTCCAAGCCATTGATGAACCAATCTTCGCAAGTGAAATGAAACTTTGGCTATCGTTGACTTCACAAGCTCGAACTTGATTGAAAGAGATTTACAGTGTTTCGTATAGAAGATATAAATTTTTACAGAATGACATGAAGTGTAATTATGAGGAATAGTAAGATTATTTTATATTTAGATGCCATTTCATTCGAATTAAATTAATGGATGCATTATAATGAAATGATTTACTGAAGCAGTAGATGATGCTATTTCAAATGAGATAACTTTTATAATAATTAGCAATAATAGATTCTCAGGCAGTTATTCCATCAACAACTCAAATTTTTATTAATAAATGATCTTTTTGTATGCCCTATTTCACTTTTAAAGATGCTTGAAGAGTTGGCAGATGTTTCGATTACCTTTACTTACTAGCTGTTAAGAATTTCGTCTAATGATAACGCCAATACTTGATTGAAGATTTGTTTTATTTAATTATAAAACTGCCAGCGTTATAATACGAATTTTCCATTAAGTGGAAATTGCCTCGCTTAGTGCTTGTAAGCAAAAAAAAAAAAAACAAAAAAAAAAAACTCCATTTATTTGTACTTTAATAAAATACATGGGAAATGTATCTGTAACTTAATAAAATACACAGATTAAGCTACGATATTGAAATATACATTTGCATGCATTTTTATATGTTCATTCGAGATTCTTTGTTGTATAATTTCAAAATGGTTATTTCGATAAACATTTTAATCCTAAGTGCAGATTTCTATATGAAAACGTCATAAAAATAAAAACATTTTTTTTGTCACTGAAGCAATAGCCGAAATGTCTGGAAAACAATCTAAAAATTCTTGGAACATAGCAAACAAACATGACTGTTGACAAGGGATTTTGATTGTGTTTAATACTTTTCTCAACGGAATCGTCGTCAGTGGTTCCTTCCTTTGTTCAGTTTTCAACGGACATTGCCAGCGGTGGTGGGGAGGGTGATGGTTCGCGACAGGGCGGAGTGATTTATTCATTTTGGACATGGGAAGAAAATGGGGAATACTAAAAGGAACTAGCAGCGTGATTTCCCCTAGTGATTCTATTGGTTCCTCACCTGCGAACACGAAGCTTCTGATTGGCGAAAATAGATCTGAACAAAATGTTCGCGGGTGAATAAACATAGCAACAAAACAACATCTGCTTCGAATAAGTGAAGTTAAAGATTTTGAAACGTTAAATGGTGTAGAAATCAATGTTAAGTAAGTTAATAATGTCTACTTCCTTCATCAATTGTAAATTCTAAGGTAGCCTAAATAAGATGACATTACAGAAGTTAAGTTGAGACAAGGCCCTTAGGTAAAGGATATCAAGAATGGATGAAGGAGGGGGGGGGGTGGAGGCTTCAACGGATGAACATGCTTCAAAGTAGGAATTAATAAAAAATAGAATGGTTAAAGGCAAGGATCTAACGAAGATACCTCCCCTTCATTCATTCTCGAGGATATGGGATGCAAATTTTCTCTTATGGTTGAACGATGTAATAAAATAAGAATGAAACAAACATCATATTTCATTGTAACTACTTCCCGGTTTGAAGTAAGTATAAAATATCCGTTAGAAACGTTCGCTTGGCTTATCATGATGTTCGTAACGTTTTTTAACATTAAACTAGTGGTCTCAATAGAATTAACTGGCTCCCAAATTTTATGTTTTGTCTTATTAAAATTGTTTTGAAGTTGCTGTCTAATAATTCAATATTTAAATTATCCGTACTCATACACTTATATTATAACAATACAAGACAACATATTGGCACCAGGCCCTTTCAAAGTTTAGAGATGCCTCAAAAGCCCGACTACAGGAAAAAGAAATTTCGTTTCAAAAGAATGAAACTTACTCTAACGATTAACAAATCAATCAAACTGTGGTCATCGAACGACAGCACAATTAAACAAATAGACCTGGTTATTACGAAATGCTAAACGAATATTTTTCATGGATTTTTAGTTACGTCCAGGAATAAGACTTTGACTATTGGCTATGTGTAGTCTCATTAGTTACATTAAGTTCCACTTAAAAGTTGGCCATTATAGGCAATGATATTAATTAGTTGCACTTTTACACTCGTGTGTTTAAAAGATTTCACTTATCGGCATTTATAGTTTTTAGGTATAATTATTAAAATCTTACTTATCAAGGTCGGTTACTTACTTGTAGGGAGGGTGGTTCCTTGGGACACGGGAGACAATCCCTAATTTTCGAGTAGGTTTCCTTTTGTGGAAACTCCGTCGTTTTGTATACACGTTCGTGTAGTCGCATTCCTGGGATTACCCCAAACTAGAAGATCCACTACTGAACATCCTCGCTGAATTCCTACATTAGGTAATGCGATGGGCGGATCCATCATCTTAATCGCCATCGTGAGCATTTGATGCTCTTGGAACGTCTAATAAGAATTCCCATGCCCTCGTCTGTCGAATACATCTAGCTACGAAAAATTGGTTTGATCCCACGGCCAATCTTATTTTTCTAAAAATGGATTATAAGTCCAACGAGAACAAATAGTTAAGAGGCAAGTTTGTAAATTTGTAAATTTGGCTACCGTTTGTTGGTTGAGAACTCTCTTTTTCTCTCTAGCAGGCTATGCCTATAGGTTTTCAGAACTGTGTACAGATTTTCTTGCCTTCTACTTATCGCAAGTAGGTTTCTTTTAAAAGAAGAAAAATGTCTATAACTCTGTTGTATTTTATTGCTTTTTATTATTACGTTTTATTCATTAGTTTTCGTTTTAATTTTGTCACTTAGCCGCTTGTCCTCATTGCACTTACGTCAAATCCTCTCCACGCGTTTCCCTATTCGCTTTTCCCCGTCTTTCTTTTTTGTTACCCATAAGATTGGCGATAATCTGAATAAACAATGCTCCAACCATTTGGAAAGAATTGGAATGAGTTGTTCAGTCGGCTTTAGTTTAAGATCCAACACAACAATTCATATAAAGGATTTGTAAGTGCATGTGCAAGAAATGCTTTTGTGTAAAGAAAAATGTGCTATTGAGTTCATAGAAAAATCTACTGGAAGGTGATTTAAGTGGGCACCAGTGTACGAGATCAAGAATCCATTTCCGAGAATCATTCACTCAAAAAGGATTTTACAGGGTGACCAGAAAAAACTGATAACAACATTGCACTCGTTCCAGAAAAAACTCGTTTGGGTCATTCCCATATTTTGATTTTAGGATAGGTGATTTTAGGACAGGTGAATTGGGCATTAGAAGTAATGCACGTAAATTTTTTTCCCATAATTATGACGCAATTGTTACAAAGTATACGAAGATGACTAATCAACGAGAGGAAATTTTGACTTTACATGGGCTAGGAAAACGCAATTCCGAGATCGCGAACACTCAATATCCCCCCAACGAATGTCAGGAGAAATCCTTGGTTCAGGAATGGGACCGAATAGATGTAGATGAGTTGCAGCGTTTGGCCGGATATTTTCTAAAGCGTTTGAGGCTCTGTACTGAAGCGGAAGGAGGCCACTTCGAAAACGCTTAAATATGTTTTCTGACAAAAGTGTACTTTATCATTACCCGTTGACAGAAGTTTGTTTGCGGTGATGTATATTTTTTTTTCGCAAAAATAAATGTTAACAGTTTTTTCTGGTCACCCTGTATATGACCTTTGGTAAAAAAGTGGTAGTCTTTCCACAGAAAGGCCAAAGATAATCGAGAAACTTAGAGGAAATGGAGTTGTCGGCAAGCAATAAACTGATGGATCCAATAATAAACCATCAATGAAAAACATAATCAAAGACCGAAAGATTAAAATGGTTACCTTCACACAAATCACTGGAGATTTGTAATTCTTTATTCAGCACCATGACGCTTAAAATCCTTCCTCGCTTCTCGATGGATGATTGTGTATCACTTTCTTGAAGTCTTTCCTATATCCTTGACTTCCCTATATCTTTGCATGAATGGTCGACATTCGTTTGCTTTTCCCTTTTAGACGTGGCATTTTAATTTTGCTAAACCAAGAAATTCAAAGAAAATGTCATCAATGTACAAGATACATTACATGCAATATGTCAACAATGCAGTCGTAATCCTCGCGTACTTCCATCCAGCGACAACAGTACTAAAATATCGACAAAAAAACGCTGGATTCATTCATCACTTATTAATAACGATTTAGAACCGTCAGAAGCGATTACTTACATAAATTACATAAACCCTGATCCGTATTTATCGATTGGCGAAAACAAATTTTGAAAATCTTTCATACGTTTCGAGAAAATCGGATTACAGACAGACAAAGCAAAAAATAAAGGACCTTCCGGAACTTCATAACTCTGTGTGTTTAATGGATTTGAGTGATTTTATTTAACAAAATCGCAGTAGGTTTAGAAAGATTGCGTTCAAGAAGTCATGCACTGAAAGGTAAAAATTTGATGTAACACTATCCTCTTGAAAGACGAAGCCCGCACTGTCGACTTGTCTTGGTGTACCCTATCCGATTCTTCCGCAATGTAAGAAAACACCAATTATAGCACGGAAAACTTTTTCTGAGATTTCAGAATCGTATGGGACAAAATTTCCGAGAATTCCTAATTTCTTGAATCCTACTTCAGATATCAATGGCTTATAATTTCGATTCAACTCCGTTTCTTTTCGATAAAGACATGCTTGAAGTATCAGTTTCTGACAACTTTCAGATTATTTTCGGAGTCAAACTTAAAACGTAAACAAAATATTTGATAAGGAATCTTTCAGGGCTGCTAAACTTAGCACTATTAAAGAAATACTAACAGAAAACGTTCTCTGGAACAAGGGATTTTTACCCCTAACATATCATTTTTGCATTTTAAAATACATTAGCGTAATTTGGGAATGGTGTAATCAGGTTCATCGTAATAGGAAGATTATCTGTATAAACATGAAGACAGAAGCCATTTATATGTTTTGATAGTTTGTCTTGTTTGGAGTGGGAAGAGAGAAAGGTCAAGAATATGCATGAATTATTTACGGGCGTCAGAAAACGTACACATTAAGCAAATATCGTGTTATTACGCAAACAGGTGGAGCATGTGAAGTTTATACGAATCCTTCAATTTCTGTTATTGCATCTGCTTTGACAATGAGACGACGCAAATCTAATTATAGAAGATAAACGTACGATTAAATAATGCAAATGGAAATGGTTAAGGGAAGATCTTTATGGCTCCGATAAGAGCGACCTCATTCATCAAATCCATAATAAAGAGGACGACTGCCATTGGTTGAAGGAATAAAGAGACAGAGAGAGACGGGAGGTGGTAGCGGTGATGGTGGCGGGGGGTTTGCTAATGTGCCCACAGGGTGTCGCCATGAGGGGAGAGGAGCAATGGTCCATTCGTCGTCAATGGGTCCCCGGGAGTCTTTTCACCTGAAAAACTTGATCCGAGACGACAAGAATAACATTCAACTGTGCGGAACTCCCTCTTGTGCCATGTGGTACATTGCACGAGGCAGCACACGTAACGAAACGCTCTCCATGCAATCGTTTCCAAATGTCAAAATAACCTCATATGATTTAACCTCAGGGATACTGTTTTTTAAATAATTTTTCAAGATTTCATGGATGTAACGTTCTCTACCGCAGGCTATTGTTCATGATGGCGATTGCTATAACAAAGAACCTGTTAAGTGGGTAAATATTTAGAAATAAACCTCTGGGGCTATGGTTAGTTACAGTTGTAAGAACTAGGAGACGAAAAAAAACTACTTGAACACAAAAAGTTGACATTTCTTGGCACAGATGTACATTTCGACTTCAGGCTTACTGACTGATGATCACCTTGTGTTCGAAATGTACATCTGTGCCAATAAATGTCAACTTTTGTGGTCAACTGGATTTTTTGTCTCCTAGTTCTTCCAACTGTTAAATGGGATTACTTAAAGAATGTTAAGATTCCTTTGACACATGAGTTAAGAAAAAGCCGAGATAGAAGATTATCTTTCGAATCTTTATATTTGCTAAAGGCGTTTCAAAAAAACCTCCATTTTATGATTTATTTGTTAGGATATTTTGTAGTTATTCAAAAAGGGGAAATATTAAATTTATATATAGAGATTTGCAAATTATTAGCCTAAATACAAGTTTTTTTAGTTTTTCATATCTTACTGGCCATAAACCAAGAATGTAAAACCGATTTGCGATGCAATGAAGTTTTTTATATGTTACCTATGGGTTATATGTCTTTCTTTAAAAAAAATCGGCTGAGAAATTTTGTTTTTACATTCCCTCAAAGGTACCGGTCTTTTGTCACGTGGTGCGTTGCACGAGACAACAACTCTATCAGCTTTGCTTGTTTCGCCTCTCTATCAGGTTTGTTTTGCCTCTTAATCATTTCATTTGTGTGTTTAAAATTCAAGCAAAAAACGATCACCAACAAGACTCATAGCAGAATTAACCCGAATATTTATACAACTCCTTTTCTATTTATGATTTTGTAAAATAACAAATTTTTCCAGCGATTTACGACCAGTCCGAATTTTGGCGTTGACAAAGGTTTACCACTTTAATTATTACCTCTTCATTACAAATAAATGTTTATAGCGGCTCTTTCAGTGGACAAGAGAGGAATTCACTAGCAAGGGAAGTACATTTAGTTTGTACACTTTTTTTTGGGCGCAAGCATACCTTGGAAGCGATAGCTTTGCTTTCAGGTGAAGTGGATTAGTGCGTATTGTTGAGTAGTGGAAGAAAGAGGTTGAGAGCGCATTTATACGCATACACACAATGGAGGCCTTGTGTTCAGATTTTTTCGTTTTCTCGGTTTATTTTGAAAGAAACAAAATTTAGCGATTTCTTATTTTACAAGCATTAATAGTAGCTTTAGGTGAGTAACATATTTCAATTTGGTGTGAATCAAAGAGATACATGTTCGTGTACTTCTCTTGTAAGTGTCATCTGTGTGGAATGTGGCGGGTATTGTCATGGTACAGTGACAACTGCTTGGGCACAGTTCAACTGTTCCCTGGGCGGAGTAATTTTGTCATGAAGAATACGAATACCTTTCAACAGTATTCTTCTCCTCTTCCCTGTATGTCCATGCAATTCTTTCGAAAAGCTTTGTGCTGATGGCCTGACTAATCTTTGCATAATCTATTGGTCTAACACCATATGAAACCCCCAAAATGCTGAACATGACCTTCCCTGATGACTGCGTTATCTCTATTTGGCTAGAATGGTTAGTCTCTTCCATTTTTTCAAGTGTCTCATATGCTGTTGAATTATCTCCGTATACTTTTACCATTTCCTAAAAGACTCGTTTTGCCGACTTCTCTTTAAATGAAAAAAAAAACAACAAAAAACGAGGGGTCTGACAATACTCTGAATCTTTGACAAAGGTAAAATGAATCTCTGCGAATCTCACCGAATCTGTTCTGAATCCCATAGTGAATCTGTGAATCTTCGTAGGATTCGGGGAATTCTGGTAAATCTGAATCCGTTAACAATTTCCGGAATCTTGATCAAATTAACGAGATTCATGAATCTTTGCCATAATTTTGAGTATCAGACCCCTCGACAAAAAATTAAAACAGAAAACGTCTGAGAGTTTTCCCCACAACAACAGGCATGTTGGTTTTCCTGAGAAAGTGACGCCACTTCTCTAACGAGGCAGGAATAAACTAAATAAATACCTGATTCTATGTGTCATTGAATGCGCTCGTACATGTTCACAGTTCTTCTATCTAAGACTTCAAACTCTATGAACGTCCCTCATATTTTCCTGCAAGACTTGAATAAAAACTATTTTACATTTAAATGTACAGTGCTACTCAAAAGTATAAGACCAGCCGTTTTTTCTGGTAATTGTTATATCCGTAATGGGCACAAATGTCAAACAAAACAACAACTTTGGATGAAGTAGAAATAATTCTGGAATAAGTTATGCAAAAAAACCCCACAAAAATCACATGTGCAAAAGTATAAGACCACCCTGAAAAAAATGGAACTTCCTACCACTTTTTGCATATACATAAATTGGCACAACTAATCGAACTTCAGAAGGAACATACAGCGGTTTATAGACAATGCCTAAGGCCACACATGGCCACACATGGCCACACATGACAAATATGGCCACTACATGGTAGTGGGAAATTGCAGCGCCAAATTGCTTCAATGACTGTTCGTTCAAATGTGTTGTTGTCAATGTATTAGCCAGAGGACATGATGGGTATGTGAAACCTAGGACAGGACGACCAAAACTTCTCTCTGAAAGATCTCGGCGTCACGTCTATGCTCTTGCTACCAGGGAAAAAATGTCAGCAGCGAAAATAAAATCCACCATGAACATCTCTTGTTCCACGAGCCCCTAACACCAATAGTTTTGAGTGCTTCACAGAACATACGATACTGTAAAGAAAAGAGAGCACCGCCCCTAACACCAAGACACAAAACAGTACGTCTGTCCTATGCCCGTAAAACAATTTCATGGCACTCTGTAATATTTTCTGATGAGAAGAAGTTTAATCTCGTCGGGCCTGATGGCATTCACTATTACTGGTGCGATCTACGGCAAGCCACAACAATGAAGATGAGCCGCCAAATGAGAGGAGGTGCAGTCATGATCTGGTGTGGATTTTCTGCTCTCGGAAAAACGGACTGTGTTGTCATCAATGGACACATGACATCAGTGGAATATCAAAAGATGATAGACCAGTAACTTCAGGCCTATGGTGAAATTCTAGGAGGGCCCGAGTTTTGTTTTCAACAAGATAATGCATCCTGCCACACGTCCAACATGATGGGTTCAAACACAAAATATTAAGCTTCTTTCATGGCCCGCAAGATCACCGGCCCACTGAAAACCTTTGGAGTTTACTGGCAAGAGATGTTTATAAAGATGGGCGGCAGTTTCAAACGACTGTTGAACTGAAATCAGCAATTTTTGCTGCGTGGGACTCAGTTTCATGTGAAACTTTACTGAGATTGGTTGAGTCCATGTCAGAAGGTATTTTAGATGTAATCCATAACTCTGGAGGAATCACAAAATACTAAAACAGCATGATCGCAGTGTTATTTGTTCATGGTCTTATACTTTTGCACATGTGTTTTTTTGTGTTTATTTTTTTTTTGCATAACTTATTCCAAAATTATTTTTACTTCATCCAAATTTGTAGTTTTGTTTCGCATTTGTGTTCATTGCAGATATAAAAATTATCAGAAAAAATGATGCGTCTGTTTTTTCTTTAGCACAAAAAACGCCTGGTCTTATACTTTTGAGTAGCACTGTATATAATATTCAGAGGTGATTAAAAGAGAATGGTACAGAGTTAAGTAAGTAAGTCTTACCTCTACATTACGAATGTTCGACGTGGGCGCATAATCAACTCTAATTACAGACCTTAGTCCAGCATAACCTGGGATATCGACTTCATTGCTTCGGAGATGCCAATTTCTGGAAGTCGTTCAATTGTTATGACGTGGTGGAAAACAGGGAGGAAGGGGCAAGGAGCAGATACTCTTTGTTCTTGAAGAATTCTCACAACAATTCAAAAGAGAACCTTCAGAGTAGAAAGTTATGCTCACCTCTTTTTTGAGACACAAGAGGCGATACACGAATTTGCGGCCTAAGAAAAGGACGATTAATTCCAAAATGAGAACTGCGAAACCTTAAGCCACCCATCCACAGAATCAGGCCTGAAAGGAGGATTTTTTAGACGACAACGTAACGCCACATTGCAATGGATAAACGATGAAAAAAGTGACAAGTTTGGAGTTCACACTTTTTCTATACTGTATACCCAGATTTGAAAGAGGCGTTGAAAGGTGATATTTTTCATGTGATGCCAAAGTTTGAAATTGCTGTGCTCAAATGGAGCAAAAGCAGATCATAAACTTTCTTCGTGGATGGAATGAAAACATGGATAGTGCATTTCGAAAAATGCGTAAATGATAACTATGTTGAAAATAAAATTATAATGATTAAGAGAGACAAATTTATAAACTAGCATACCCCCTACGTAAAAACAGCAAAAAAATTGGACACTAGAGTCTGGAAATTAAAAGAAAAGTTGAAATAAGAGCAAAAAATGACATTTTTTTCTTTTAATTTAAAAGTCACATATCTAGAAAACGGTTATGATGGTAGGTTATGAGTCAAATCTATCGGCAACGATCTAAATAATAACGTCCTTAAATATCTAGGTCGACTTTCTCTGTAACCCTGTGTAAGCAACTCTTCGTTGTTATGTCACTCTACATCACTTTCAGGCTGTTACTTTCAAATAAGGGGTGTCTCTAATTTTTTGGCCATTCAGTGTATACCAATATATTTTTAGCGTAGGGGCGAAATAAAATGACTCGCTAACTCACGTAGCTTATTCTATATATCGTAACTACATTTTCTCTTTGGGGATCTCTTAAATAAAATATGAATTGAAATTTCTCAAGTAATTAATATGGATATTCTCAGACAAATTTGAGTTTTTGAGAGGATGGGTGGTCCATGAAGGATTTCAAAAAATTCTATTCTCAGTGAAGGCGCTTTGAGAGCTTCTGTGAACATAAAGATCAAAATCTGCTTCGATTTAACCGATATCATATTATTAAATAAGAAGTTTCTCGGGGTTTTAAAAGAAGACCTATTCGTATAGATGTTAATATTTTTTAAATTATTATGATTGCAAGGTATCTTTTTTTTTACAAAATATAATAATAATAATAATAATAATAATAATAATAATAATAATTCAAAATGATTTGTAAAGTCTTAACGTAAACCTGGACAAATAAAAGTGAACTTTCTTTGGCGGCAGTCGATCCCAGCTACTCGATTTGGTTGGTCGAGTTCCCTTTCTCAGCTCCTAATCGCATCAGATTATCTCGGCGTGTTGACAGTTGACAACAAAACCCGAGGGCAATGGGAACTAATTTCTAGACGACAGCTACGAGACCCTCGCGTGCATATCCCCATGACTCGATAAACTTATCCGGCCCTGTCGCTCATTTTCATGGCTCTTATATACCCTGTTACGGATCGATCTTGTTTTTGCCCTTTAAAATACATGTATAAGATTCTTCTCATATGGCTTAGTCCGGCAATAGAAGGAAAGCGGAGTTATAGGTCGGAGAGTAAGGCTAGTTAATACCCGAAACTCTGATGTTCCAAAATTTACGAAGGCGATAGATATCTACTCCTGTCGAGGATAGTAACGACCTTAATATGAAGTTCTTTATTAACCTCTTTTTTGCTATTTTATTTTTATATCTATCTGGCTGATATAACCGGCGTTTCTCGGGCTGTTTGGTTGATGAAATTTTGCAATATCTGAATTTGAATACAAGTATGAACCCATGAAAAATCCTTAGATTATGCAGTAAATATCAGTGAAAAAACGAAAAGAATTCTTTATATTACTCGCATTGGAATTTTGTATCCAATTGGGTTCGCCTAGGAAAATTTGACATTGCATCCTTAAAAGGTACTTCACAGATGGAGTGAGAGAATTGTTCTGTTTACCTACAACTGTTAAATATCCCGGACAACGCCGGGTGCCTCTTCTAGTTTTCTAATTTGTTTAGAGAACATTATCTATAACTTCTCTAAAGGAGGTTACTACATTACAAAAAACATATGAAAAATAAATGTTCTCCTGCAATTGGCTCATTAGGGAAAGTTCTTTCACCTTTTCAGCTAAAGTTTGAGCAGCTGCACGCCATAGAAGTTGTAATCTCTTATTTGTTTTAGAATAATTTCTTAGATTTCTCCATCATCATCATCATCATCTTCAAGACTTCTGTTCTTTTTCCACCCATCCCTATCCCGTGCTAGTGTTTTCAAGTTGATGTACGAATCGCCTGACTTCAAAAAATCCAACAGTTTGATTCTTCTTCTTCATCTCGAGAGTTTCCCTTTAATTATAACCTTCAACATCTTTTCAAAAAATAAGTAATAATGATTTTTATTTATTTATTTATTTATTTATTTATTTATAATTATCCCCCTTAAAAAATATTTAGTGCACACTTTGAAATCCGTGGATCTGCTTACTTAAACCAACAAAACTAATGTAATAAATATGCCACTATTTAAATAAGAAATTGAATCGTGATTTAAAATTAAAAAGTGTACTTTTTGAGATAATATAAATTTCTTTTAAAATCCTCGGGTAAAATGTTTGATTTGTAAATGTTTGTTGAAATACTCGTATATTGTAGCATTACGTAATTTTGATTAAAGTGTTTTATTTTGTAGAAACTAGTTCGAAGTAGCAACGTTTTTACCCCATTTGGAGTGACTTTTCAAAATTTCAAACTGGATTCAAATTCAACTCTAAATTTTAATTCTTATAGAGAATTTTTATAGTAAAAACAGTATATTTATTAATCTATGCAAAATTAATCTGCGATATATGTGAAAGTATACAGTTATTAATTCTTCTTAGATGCTTCATTATCTCGTTGTGATACACTATTATTTTCAAGCACCATTAACCTATCATTGTACCCCAAAAATATTTTAAGGGTCAACTTGGATTAATCTTTAGTTTGAAACCAATAAAATAATTTTATTTCTTTTAAATAATTAGGCAGAAAATTGTCAAACTTATGATGGAAATAGGATAAATTTATTATAAAAATACTATACATTTTTAGGTAATATTCTTAAGCTAATATTTTAGCAAATAGTCATTAAGAAAACACAGGCAATCTCGGTTTAATACATCATGCTGTAATAATCCTTGTGTATATAAAGAAATCTATATAATAAATTAAATAAAGAAATTGAAGTTGGTCTTTTTTTTTTACACAATTGACTAAAATATACAAATATATGTTCATTCAAAATTCCATCATAACTCTCCAAAGCTCATTTACAATTAAATGTAAAAAATGTTATTAGAAAATACTGTTAGTTCGTTGGCTTCTTGTTTATTGTCGTTTATTCTCACCAACACAAAAGTAACAAAAGTTCAAATCTTGTGTCCAACAAATATTACAAAGAGAGAATCCGACTTTTTTAAGGACTATGAATCGAATGTTATTCACATTCACTCTTGTTAAAAGTTAATTCGTACTCGTATTTTACATTCTGTCTATCCCTTCTTGTATGGCAAACAATGACAATTGACTGTTAAAAAGCTTTTTTTTTTAAAAAAAAAATTGTTTGCTTGTTTTTAATACTGAACATCACCAGTTTATAAATTTCTAAATGTCTTTATACTGACGGACGGATAGCGATTAGAGAATGAGAGATAAATAGACTCATGGGTAGCGAAGACAAAATTTCGTCGTCGTGTGTTGTGCTCATGCGTAAGCTATGATATTACCAGAGAGCGGCGACGGGGAAGGAGTCCTTGAGTCCATGGTGGTGGAGGTAATAGGAATAGAGGGCAATGCCGGGCAAAGGAAGCGGAGGCGGTGGCCGCTGATGGGTTTTCAGGTGCTTCTTCAGATGGTCCTTGCGGCCGAAGCGCTTGCCGCATGCAGGGCACGGGAACGGTCGAAGGCCCGAGTGGATGCGCTTGTGTCGCGTCAGCTCTTCGTTCCGTGTGAACGTCTTGCCACACTCAGCGTGGTCGCACTTGAACGGTCGCTCTCCTACGATGAGACAAAGAGATAAATGAGCAAAACTTTTATATACACATGCTTTGGTGTATATTTTTTTTTAGTTTATGAATTTGCGCAGGATGTTCCGGACGAAACCGACAAATTTTGCTAGCATATCCGGATAGTTATTTTTAAACAAAAAACTTGATATTGACCATGGATCGATTTGGGTTCGTTTCCGAGATGTAACAGGAGCACTACCAGAATCCGGATGAGATCGCTGGAGGAAAGTGTTATAGCATTTGGAGCAGGTGGTCAGAAGAACACTATCTGTAATTTCATCCATATGGTTAAAATGGTATAAATAAATAAAGTATCTGTAAGAATAAGTGTGAGATTTCCATGTATATGTGATTTCAGCTTAATAAATCAATTAATTATTACGTGGCTAATTTTTATGATAATACAACGAAAGCCCAAATTTTGGGAACGAAGCTATATCGACCCATGTTCTATATGAAGTTTTCTGCTTCATATTCTAATTTTCAGAACGCTTGTTCTCGTGTTCTAAGGATCACAGAAAGCTCAAAATGTCTCCTTTTGTGGATGTCGCATGAAAATTTCAAATATTCTTTCGGGTTTGTTTGTGTTTTTTTTTTAATAAAAATGTTTATTCATTTCCCTGTTTGGTTGTTCCATTCCACAGTATTTGCCTATTTTTTGTTCAGCATGGCTTTTCGGCCCATGTTGAATTTAAACTTTAAATATAATTTGCAGATGGGTATCTGGTATCCGAAATAAGTTATTTTTAATTCCTTGTAGATTAGAAGTTTTCCCTTTTTGGTTGTTCCATTACACAGTATTTGCCTATTTTTTACACACTTTTATTTACTTTGAAATCTTTGTCTGTTTGTTTGGGTCAAATCTTGCAATCAATATTAAATCAAATTTCCGATAAGCTAGAGCGCTAATACATATACACAGGATCGTTGACAATATTTGTTAAAGGAAAAAACATTCATTGTTTCCATCTTGTATTTTAACAATCAGTATTTTTTCCTTTGTTGGAAACAATGAAGGTTGGATTGTTAATAGACCTATCTTGGTCAGGTGACTTTTCAGTGCCGGAGCCTGTCTTTCTCGTTAGCCTCGGGCCTGAGCGTGAAAACGTCATACATTGTTACATCATTATCCGAAGACATGTTTAATCGCATTTCTACCAATAATAAGCCCTAAATTATGTCTTCGCATGATGATGTAACAATGTATGTCGTTTTCGCGCTCAGGCCTTATCTTTAGGAGGCGTTGGACAGGCCCTGGCGCGGAAAAATCAGCTATTCATCTTAGTGCTAGTAACAATGTAACCTTCATTGTTTCCATCTTGGATTTTAACAATCGGCAATTTTTCGTTTGTTGGAAACAATGAAGGTTACATTGTTACTAGCAATAAGATGAACAGCTGATTTTTCCGCGCCAGGGCAACACCACCTAGACAGAAGGCCTGCGCACAGAAACATCATATATTGTTACATCACACAAAAATGCCTATTGTTAATCGTATTTCTACCAATAATAAGCTCTAAATTTGGCCGTTTCTCGTGGGCTACGAGCCAACACCTCCTAGACAGAAGGCCTGATAACGGAATCGTCATTCATTGCTATACATCATCATTAGTCGACCCGAGGCTAACGAGAAAGACAGGCTCCGGCCAACACCACCTAAAGAGAGGTGGTGTTGCTCAGGCACTGAAAAGTCACCTGACCAAGATAGGTCTAGCAACCAAAATTTCATCTTGGATTTTAATAATTAGTGCTTTTTTGTTTGTTGGAAACAATGAAGGTTGGATTGTTGCTAGACCTTGTCTTTCTCATTAGCCTCGTAGTCGACCAAAGCCAACTAGAAAGACAGGCCGGGGCACTTAAAAGTCACATGACCAAAGTAGCTCGAGCAATAATCCAATCTTCAATTTTTCCAACAAACCAAAAAAAACACTGATTGTTGAAATCCGAGATGGAAACAATGAAGTTGGATTGTTGCTCGATCTATTTTGGTCACGTGACTTAAGTGCCCCGGCTTATCTTTTTCGTAGGCTACGTAGTCGACCAAATTTAGGGCTTATTATTGGTAGAAATAGGATTAACAATGGTCGACTGAGGATGATGTAACAATTAGTAACAACGTATGACGTTTCCGTTATCAGGCCTTCTGTCTAGGTGGTGTTGCTGCAGCCGACGAAAGACAGGCGACGGCACTGAAAAATACCGAAATAGTCTGAGCAAGAATTTTTGTTTGAACTCTTTACTACAATAGATATTATAAAGCATAATGAAAGCGTATATAGATATTATAAAACTTTTTTTCCCCACTTATTTTGGTTTTATAGTTATCATATAACAGCCTATTTTCTAAAATAAGACTAAAAAGAATAAAATAAAAAATATAAAATAAAAACTTTTAAAGCACACACTTTTACTTTAAAAAATGCAATAAAAAGTAAAAAATAAAATTTTAAAAAAATGTAAAAAATATGGTGGCGCGTTTAATATTAAATTTTTAAAAAGGAAATACTACATAATAAAATAAACGCTTGGTTGCCAACATCTTTATTGCCGATCGTATTTAAAATGCACAAATACATATCTATCCAATAATTGAACAACTCATTAAGAATATGAATTAATTTATTATTCTCTATTGAAATGAGTATGTGAACCAGGTTAACTCATGATTAATTCACCGGAGGCAGAGTTATTTAAACGCACTCGTTCTTCGATCAATAAAAAGAATTGAAAAAATTAATGTTTCACGTAGCAGCTCTTCACTCTCAAAGCCGCCGCCATAGACCCATCATAAATGTAGGACAATATAGGACAATCATTGAAGCGCTTCTATTTAATTCTTTATTTTTTTGTTTCTGTTTTGACTTAAATTATTTGTTTTCCTATTCCTTTTTTTTCTTCTATTGTTGCTACTTCTTCACGCCTAATTCCGAAAAAAACGCACAAAGCCTTAAGAATCGGCATCTCAAACAACGATGTCACAAACCTACTGCACTCTTCTAATATTATGCTGCACCCAATGCATTAGATAAATTGAATATAGAAAATGAATTTTTTGAAACTTTAATTTTTTTTTTTGACAATTTCGAAACCTCCCAATTTCCAAATCCAATTAAAAACAGGCCCTGATCAACACCTCCTAGACAGAAGGCCTGATAACGGAAACGTCATGCATTGTTACATCATCGTTAGTCGACCAAATTTAGGGCTTATTATTGGTAGAAATAGGATTAACAATGGTCGACTAATGATGATGTAAGAAAGTACGGTTTTTCCGTTATCAGGCAACACCTCCTAGAAAGAAAGCCAAACAACTGAAACGTCAGCAAAAGTCGACCCGAGGCTAACGAGAAATACAGGCTCCGGCACTGAAAAGTCACCGGACCAAGACAGGTCTAGCAACAATCCAACCTGCATTGTTTCCAACAAACGAAAACACACCGATTGTTAAAATCCAAGATGGAAACAATGAAGGTTACATTGTTGCTAGACCTATGTTGGTCAGGTGACTTTTCAGTGCCGGAGCCTGTCTTTCTCGTTAGCCTCGAAGTCGACCAAATTTAAGGCTTATTATTGGTAAAAATGCGATTAACAATGGTCGAAATAAGATGATGTAACAATGTATGACGTTTTAGTTGTTTATCTTTCTTTTTAGGAGGTGTTGTATCAGGTCTTATGCAACACCTAAAAAACGTATCGACCATTCTTTATCAGGAACTCTTCCTAAACGGCAAGATGTCATTCAAGTCATGATATCATTTAGGAAGTGTGCAAGGCCAGCTAGATAGACAGGCCCTGACCCGGAAAAGTCACTTGATTATAGTAGCCCGACCAACAATCCAATCTTCATTGTTTTCATACATGCACATAGGAATTTAATAGTATTTAATTCATTTATTATAATACATTAATTGAACATCTTCTATTTCCGTTTTAATTCTAAATACTTTCATATGTTCTTTATTCATTTCACCAATGCCAAAAGAAAATCCCGTGGATAAAAGTGTGTTTATTCTAAAAATGAAATGTTTTACTCTCCTTATTGTTTGAGGATCTAATTTGAGGAAATAGATTAAAATATTCTTTAATATTTGTAATATGGAATTGCGTGATTTCCAGTTCAAACTTCTCGAGACGACGTTCTCATCGTTAAGGCCAAACAGTAGTTAAGAACACGTTCCAAATAAGAACTCTTTTAGAAACATATACAGCTTTTATTCAAAATATTATTAGAATCATGAGTAAATTTCGGTTTGATCATACATATTTCATGCTTGAATATCTAAATATAACATTTTTTATTATCAAAATATAATTAAGTCTTTCAGTTTCAAGGTCCAATTTTAATATTAAAAAAATTAAACTTTATTTCAAGAATACAAAACATTAGAATCATATTTTGTGAAATGACGCAATCAGAACATAAAGTATCATTGGTTCAAAATATTATAATCACTGTCTTAATGTATTCAAAAATGTACGCTAATAAACAAACAACACAATTCTAAGCATCGGTATTTAGTGTTAGGGCTCGTAATCGGTTTGACATGTTGCCGACAATGCTATCGTATAATACAGGACCATACGATTTTTAAACACTGAATAATTTCACGTTTATTTGTTAGAACCTTCAATTTGGAGCCTCTTTGTCATTATGCCTCAGAGATTCTGAATGGAATTGAATCGGATGATTCTGAAGGCCAAGGAATCATATCGATATTTCTTTTTCGTGAAGCCTCCCTTAATTTTCTATGGGAGGCACCATTATGCTCGAACAAAACGTTGTCTTCATATAAATAAATCTTCAGCAGAAGATAGCATGAATTTCTTAATACAAGATAGCATGAATTTCATCGAAGTGCCATATACAGGGTGTTCATAAAATGAGAGATAATAAGCACCTAGCATGATTCTTCACATCAAAGTAAATAAAAATTTCCTCATGCAAAATGTCGAAAACCCAGTTTTTAATGGTCTAAGCCCCACGCGAAGTTTTCTAAAAGCTGGCGGAAAACGTCATTTAATCTCAACAATTGGCACCGTTTTCTCGTGACATAGCACAGTTCATTTAATCATGTGAAGCGTTGTCGGAGAAAGTTCATATATGACGTAACGATGTCATTTTTTTTTAGATACTAAATTTTGAGTTTCAGACATTTTTGATAAGTAAATTTTTGCTTAGATTGATGTATGGAATCACACTATATAATTATTATCCTATATTTTATGAACACTCTGTATGACTGACCAATTCATACACTCTTTTTGAAACGCTTCTGCACGTAAACGCCACAAACGTGGTCCTTGGTTTCAATAGCAAACACAGATCAAACAAAACACGGTTCCAATCATCCTGATTCTACAGAAGTTGTTCTTTGCACCACTTCACGCGAGCTCGATGTTGCTTACGTCAAATCAGTGGTTTTTTATTAGGCACTCGAGACTGGAACTTTAATGCTTGCAGTCGTCTCAAAACTCTTGAGCGAGAAACCTGCACCCTACACAGGATGTAATGTGCATGACGCTGTTTGGTATTTCAGAAGCGATTTCTTCTAACAATATTCTTTAACCTCCTGTTGTATGCAATTTTATTCCACCATTGCAGCGGTTGTACCAATATGAAATATCATCTTGGTGTTTTTTCAAGATTCTCGATACAGTTGTTTGTGAACAGTTGAATTGTATGTTGTGTCAGTTTCTGGTGAAGAAGAGCATGATGACATCTTCAGCAGCTGAAGCAATATCATCTTTTCGACCTATTTTGGAATAAGATTCCATGAAATTATCATTTCCTGAGTGACTTTACAATGGATGATGTTATTTATTCATCCTTTAATTTGCACATTCTTTCGCTAAGCTTTTTAAAGAATCTATCGGAAATGATTCTAATATTTTGAAACATAAAACTACGTATTCTAATAATGCGACGTCAACTTATCTTTTTTCCCTGATTGAAACATACATGTTTCTTGGATATTTAATTTGGACCGTAAAGCTGAGGTACTTACTTATATCATTTCTAAAAAACCCAAATTACGCACAAAATAACACGCTGATTTCTAAACAAACCGAAATTTACTCATGATTCTAATAATTTGAACAAGAGCTATACATAGAGAGAGAACGGTGTTCTTCAACCCGTTCTAGGATTCAAATGGTATTCACTCAACATTTTATTTGAATAATAGCAGGGTTTTTTTAAGTCGTAAAATTCTTCATCTAATTCTCCTTTTTCGAGTTCTTGTTACGATGCTGTATTTTTTTGGTAATGCTTTACAGTAGCAATAGCTGTGTGTACTTAAATATAAATCCGAAATTTGGCTTTAGAATCTGTTGTAAAAGCACTAACACGCAGCAACCTTTACAACCATAAAAAATATAAACTTTATTTTCAAATTTGCTAATCTTTTCAAAGTCTGAAGCCAAATTCTGAAACTTTAGAATTTATTTTACAAAAAAACGAGAAAATGCGATAAAACTATCTTTTTCCAGATATGACATGGAGGAGGCCTTCAATTGAGGGGAAAATTGCGTTGGGGGAAATTTCAATAGGAAACCTGTTACGGATTGATAAAAAGTTTTAAATTTGGTTTGCTTTCATATATCTCGAGAGATAAGTTTTGCAAGAGAGAGAGCGAGCCATAAGTTTTGCAAATTAAATATTTTATTTCTTAATTCGTAACTTTGCACCGAAAGCTAAATATCATTCAAATATAGGCAATCGTGTTCCACCGCCTTAAAAACCTTTTTGCCGGACATCTCTTGTCCTTTGAGGGGAAGAACTCCTTGATCTCCTCCTCATTGTTATCGGCCTCGGTGGTTCAGTGGTTGCGTGATCGCCTCTGATGCCCGAGGACGCGGGTTCGACCCCGGCCGAGGATGACGAGGATTTTTTTCAGGGGAAAAATCCTGATATCACGCACTTCCTTCGGAAGAGAAGTAAAGCCTTTGGTCCCGTGTATTCGTTTGCCGGCTGCACGTTAAAGAACCTTTGTGAGGCAAAATTTGTGGCCCCTATAACGCCGTCCTGAAATGACCATGGCAGTTGAAAAGGACGTTAATACCAAACAAAAGCAAACCAACCGAACCTCCTCGTTGTTGAGTTAAAGTGACGCCCGCGAAGAAAGTGGCCATTGGCCGGAACAAGTAATAATCCGACACAAAACATCAGATGTTTTTGATATGAGCAAACTTATAAAGAATGAAAGATTCTCGATGTTCAATATGAATTTGTGTTTCAATAGTTTGGAGTAAGGAACTGCCATCCATCGTAGCTAGTTACCAAATATGACACGGATTAAGAATTACTTTATAGATTTTAAAATATAAATTATATGATATAATTGAAAGAGAGAGGATTAATTGAGCAACTTTTAAATGCAATCTGTGAGCAACTTTTAAAATGGGTTGTAAACTTAAAAGCGTGTTTTTTGCTTATACAGGGTGAATACAAAAGTCTGAACCCCCCCTTTTATTTTTTGAACCGAAGCAGATATGTCAATTTTGATGAACCAATGAATAGAAGTTATGGGTGGCCTCAGCAGAAGATCATGTTGACCATTTCCGGAACTTGAATGGAAGCTTGCCATCCTGGAATTGTTCTGTCTTGTGTGTGCTGAAACATGCCTTTTATTTGCTTTTCCGTATGAAAGTGAATGTGAGTAGGGTAATTTATGTTAATTTTTTGATTTGCATGCTTTACATGGTGGAAATATCAACATTCAGTTTTCCTTGTGCAGTGTGACTGTTTGTAAGCTACAAACAGTTCACCACGTGATTGTGGGTGATTGGTTGGTCCGATTTGGATGATTTTTTTTTGTTTTGTTTGTTTTTTTATGCTGAACAAGTTTGCAATTGGGTTTTTTTCTCTATCCCTTACGGTTTTTGAGATAAATTTTGAATGTGTCCTAATTTGCATATTTGGGATGATGAAAAGTGCACCATGGGATAGGCCACCCACAATTTCCTATTCATTGGATTCATCAAAATTGGCATATCTGCTTCGGTTCAAAAAATAAAATGGGGGTTTAGACTTTTGTATTCACCCTGTATAGTCACGAGCAGAACGATGTTTCCCTTTGCCATGAGGTAAAGATACTCCCTCTGGTAAGGATAAAGGGGCCCTTTTCTCTTGGTTAATTACATTGATGTTGCACTGATATTGTGATGAGGCTGAATATAAGCATGGGGTTCCTATTGTTCAATATATGTATAAAGTTCAAAATTCAATGTTCCTAAAAGTTTTTATAAACAGTTCAATATAAATACAAAGGAGATATATAACCTTTCTTTGTATATCTCCAGTTTATTATTATCTTCAGTTATTACGTGATTTCTTTGTGGTCTGTTTTTAAATAAATAGACCTAATAAGGCGTTTCTAAAATGGCCATCTTTGTATCAGGAAAACGTGATCCTTAGTATGGCCATTTTCAATGACATTTTTTTAATATTTTGTCTAAATACTAACAAAGAAAATGAACAATAGAAAAAAACAATTCCATAGTCTAAAATAGAATTAGGCACCTTAGGATTGATCCTAGGCGGTGAAATGTTTTTTTTTTTTTCGTATTTAATTAATTTATATGCAGACTTTCGGAGTATCAAATCCTTCATAAAATTGAGCACCGATCCGGTTTATTTGCTTTCATAAAATGCTATGCTCTTACAAATTTAAAAGTGCCAAATATATAATTAAATGTTAAAATGTCACTGAGATAGGGTTACCAACTGAAAATTTCCAAATGCAGGATTTTGCTGAGCAAAAAGCAGTTTTTTTAAAAAATGCCTGACAACTTCAATCGAAAACAAATTATACTATTTTACACACAGCTTTTTTACAAAAGCAAATTACCCTGTTTAATGATCAGTCCTTGCTGTAGTTCTTTTCCTTGAAGCTGTATTTTTCAACAGAACCTACTTTTGAAAGAAGACGTGAGTTATTTTCTTGAAGCACATACTTATAAAATTCTTCACACGACAAACTTTTAAAATTAAATTTCAGAAGTAACATTCCTTTCACTGATTCCACTGGAAAGATGATCGAGCGCGCTCTAACGAGCATGCTGAATATGTCCATGGTGTCTTGAGCAATCTAAATGAGCAATCTTGTAACGAAAAATGCTGGACATTTTCAATAAATTAAAAATGCATGAACGAAAAGCAGTACATGTCCGGCGAAAGACACCATGTCAGTACTGAGATGAATGTCAGCCATACTTAAGAGAAAGTTTGAGTCAAAAGAAAACTCAGAAGTAAAAAAAAAAAAATCAAACTTCCTTAATTTGCTCGCATCGAATGTGAAAATATCAATTCAAATGCTTTATAAATGTTAAATGTGGAAAGTCTGTCAGTTTGTTTCTTTGATGGGAACAGGGAACACTCATTTCGAGAAGAAAACGCTCGATGAAATCGGTGCAGAAGAGTGGTTGTGCAAAGTGGTCGTTGGGGAAAACTTCGTGCGCGTGACTCTTCTTTTTTTGCCACGGAAGGTAAGAGGGGGGTAGAGGAGTAGTTGGAAACTCCTTCATTATGTGAGATCGGGTTCCCGCGTCGCATTCCTCGGGGCTCGACGGGAAACCCGAGAAAAGAGCCGAGAAGCAGGGTCCTTTTGTTGATCTCCATTGCACGCGCTCAAGTGAGTGCCACACGAGGCCCCTCCACTGTGACCAATGCGGCTCTTGAGAAGGCAAAGAGCTCCTTTGAACGCCGATGAAGTGACCAAACTCTATTGAACCCACTTTTACACTCAGGGACGACGAGAAGCCATGCTTTATCACCCGAAGTGAAAAGAGAGAAGAAAAGTGAAGCGTCTCAAAAGAGGGATGGGAAGAAGAGAGGAAAAAAAGAATCGACTCCCGGAAAACGAGAAGCAACGAAAATGGTCCACATCGAGTTCGACTAACTCAAAAGCATTCTGATCTCAATACAATATTTATTTTCATTATACATAAATGTTACCTTGATGTCTCTTTATATCTCCTATAAGCACTGGACAAGTATTTCACGAAAAGTTCTTCTTAATCTCATTCTCCGATAAAAAATATATACGATATTATTCATAATTTAATTTACAAATATTCTCTCTTGCTTAAATGTAAACTTGAGATTAAATAACGATGTAAGGTTTCCAAAAAATTAATTGATTATGTTAAAGCGACTCTTAATTTGTAATATTAATCTTTAATTTTAATATTATTTTTCAGTTTATTTTGGTAACATTATTAAGGCTTCGATTTGTGATGTCTAATAACGATTATTTTTCTAACTATAGCTTTTCTAGCTATAGCTAACTGTGAAAAAGACGTAGCAAAATTTCCTCAACCTTCGCTTGCTTTTCTTCCTTAAGCTGCCATTGGATCGTATTCTCTTCAGGTATAATGAACTGTTTCTCTGTTTTTCATATTGAATCTTCCCTCCTCCCATCAATAGAAATGATTATGAATACATATCTGTTTACTTAGAAACAACATTGATAGATAGGCAAGTAGTAACGACATAAAGATAAAATTTTAAGGATTTTAGATGAATGAGATGCTGTAGTCGTTCCCTGCTCTGAATATTTCGAAACGCGTAGGATTTCCAATAAAACGTAACCATTTTGCTACTCCTGGACCAGTTTCTTTACTATTTTCATATACAGCAAAATCGACCACGATGCAAATACTTGATCTTTTTTTAGTATTATTAAAAAGAAAAAATAAAGCATCTTTGCCGCAAATATTTGAGCAGTCTGCCAAACTCTCAGCCATCCTGTCTATATATATACTTCAAGAATATTTTTCGTCTGACAAAGATTTGCTTCTGCCCGATAAAAGAGAAATGGATAATGTTAGCTGCCCTCAGAAAAGTATGTTAAAAGTCTTCACCTATATCTTGTCTATGCCATGATAAATAAACAAGTAGACCTGAAAACTTTTGGACCTATAATTGCCTGTCCTTGTATTGCTTCACATAGATTTGAAAACTCAAGACCTCATATCTGCTTCTTTAGTTGAATATTTATTCTGGTTGGTTTATAATGACTAACCTGGCAAAATCTTAAAATTTGAGGTGTGTTTTTTTACGTAAGTACCGTTTTAATATAAAAAAAAACAAGGACAATTTTTTTAAATATCTTAATTTTTATATGGAAGCCTGGGCCTTTAATCTACTTTTCCACATAATTTCCACCTATATTAAGGCACTTATCCAGCTTCTGAATTCCATCCTCATAGAAAGCGGCCGCCTGATTTGCTAACCACTCCAGCAGGGCCGTTTTGACGTTGTCATTGCCGTCGTAGCGCTGACCGCCAAGGTGCTTCTTTAAGTGTAAGAACAACTTATAATCACTGGGCACTAGGACAAAAAATTTCACAAGCAAAATACCCTGGCTATACCAAAACACAGTTGAATGATTTTTCGGGCCGAAATTGTTTGCTTGAACTTCACTTTCTTTGGTGATGTTAAATACATCCATTCCATGGACTCAGGGCCGGATTATTACCTTTAGGGGCCCTAAACACTGCACGCCTTCCTCAGTATAAATCCTGTTTTTCTGAGGATTCGGGGGCCCCTATTCATATGCTTAGTCTAACGGGGCCCTAAGCACTTGCTTAGTCTGCTTATGTATAAATCCAGCGCTTCATGGACTGTTGTTTTTATTATGGTGTAACGTGAGCGCCCATTTGTTTTTGCACTTAAAAAAAAGCATCTTGGGGGTCAGCATTAGGCTCAAAAAGGCCAACAACACGCACAAGAGGACCCACCCCACTTCTACTAAAACAACCCCAAACCATCAGAGATCCCACTCCATGCTTCACTGTGGGCATCGAATATACTGTGCTGGAGTGATTAGCAAAAAAGGAGACAGAGTTCTATGAGGATGGAATTCAGAAGCTGGTCGTACGGTACGATAAGTGCCTTAATATACATGTAGATGGAAATTAAGTTGAAAAATAGATTAAGATCTAGGCTTTCATTTAAAAATTAAGGTGTTAAAAATTGTCCTCGTTTTTGTTGTCCACAATACTGTGTCCCATTAGACCAATATCATAGGGAATATTGAAATGTTGCAAATGTAGAACATACATAATTGAATAAGTATAATATAGCTATATTATACCTTTGTTTCAAGTGAACAAATTTTGTGTTGTGCAGGTAAATGAATGCAGATGAAATGGAGGCTACAGGTGAAAAATGTACAATACAAGAGAAAGCCGGAATTGTGATGCTGCATGTATTGTCGTAATGCCTATCTGAAACAAAGGCTATAATATTGTTATATTATACATATTCATGTACCGTTTATGTATTCTCTATGTGCAACATTTCAATATTCCTTACAAGACCGGCATTTTGGGACAAGAAAATAATAATAATAATAATAATAATAATAATAATAATAATAATAATAATAATAATAAAGAGAATAGACCTAAATGATTTGAAAATTTTTTATACTGTTTCAATTACGCAGAGAAATGGGTGAAATTGGCAACTGGTGATCGCAAAATGATGCAAAGGGTTGATAAAATTTTTTTCTTATTTCTTAATACTCGAGTAAATTATCTTGTTTCGTGTATACTGAAATGACATTGTCGAATATATAAAAACAAACATAAGTGCACCAAGAATTATACAAGATATATTATTTATCTTGACGTAGCAAAAATTAGTAAAAATTATCAGTAAAAATTCAAGCCCTTCTTCTATGCGCATATACGTAAATAGTCATAATAATGAAATTCAAAGCTTGCTATATATCACAACATGTTAGAATAAATAAGGATATGAGAAAACGTTTGAATACATACAGCAACAAGACTCCAGGAAGTGGTAAATACTGTTATGCCTTAGTTAGACCACAGTATACGATATATAGTTAGACACAGAAATTGCTAACAGAATTTAATGAGATAAGAAAACATTTTCTTTAGATATAGAGTTTATGCTCTTAGAGATTAACAAGGAATAACATTGCCTTTAATTATAAAAGAAAGAAACATGTCGTATTATTGCGCAAGGCATTTTCTAAGATAACAAATGAATTCATTTAAAATACTATTACGTAAATCTCAAAAGTATATTGTTACACTAATCCGGCGCGAAAAAATAATGAACTATTACATTATGCTTCATATGTAAAGAACAAAATAATTTTCCATGTAAGGTAGCGAAGTTAAAGAAAAACGCCGTTAATATTTTGATTCATTTTTAATTAAATTTGTAAACTTTCGATTTACTGCGACTTATTAAATGTTTAAGAATCGATGAAAATAATATTATTTGCCAGTGAGTGAATTAGTGTATAAAGTGGGCCAAGATACGATTGACTGACCTGTGTGTATGCGCACGTGGCCTTTCAGTTGACCGTTGTTGCTGAATGACACCTGACAATGTGGACATCGGAACTTCTTCGGTCGTTGCTTTCGTTGCTGCAGTTTGAGTCGGTGCTCTGGGTGAGAAGGGTTGAGGAGATTGGACCCGGGAGGAACGACGGCCAGCGAGGAACTTCCTCCCACGCAAGCAGGACTAATCGAAGTCCCCAGCACCGGAACACTTCCGGTGACGACGTCGCTCGGAATGTGGTGGTGGTTGTGATAGGGAAGAGAAGGATGGACGGCAGCAGCTAAGGCCAATGTTCGAGGACACGGAAAAACGGTGGTGGAAGTTGTCGTGGAAGAGGAGGACAACGTAGATCTCCTCTCTGCGTGACTCTGGTAGAGAATCCATGGGCGGAATAGACGGGGCTTGCAGTCGGTGTCGGCCATGGCAAGGAGCAAGCGACTCTTCGTTTCACTTTTGGTGGAACATTTACGAGGAATGGGAAGTTGAACGGGGGTTTCGCTCTAAAAGTCACCTTTTCAGACGGAAAGGACCCCCTGTTCACTGGCGGGGAGGAAGGGGACTCCAGAAAGAGGGGGTAAAGGTGGGGGTGACTGCCGACATGCCTTCTCGTGGTCGAAGGCTCGTAATCTGATGGATGGGCTCGCAAAAGAGCGGTTGGGGGCGTGGATTGAGCGCGCTAGGAGTTAAGAGGGAGGGGTGACAGGAGAAACTGGAGAGAACACACTCTCAAAAAAAAGTTGCATAGAAGACCTGCTTTAGGTGTTTGAGACATGAAAGATGGATAAAGGGGAGACGTATACGTATACAGACGACGAATGGGACCGACAAATCAAAACAGCGGCTACAATAGAAGAACAAAAGAAACTCAGTCGGCCCGATTATTCCTATTCAGGACAAAGAACGGACTCGAAAAGAAGCATCTGCAGATTCGCAAATAATAATGCAAATAGTTGAAACTTTGAATTTAGCCACGATATAATAATAAAAAGTTTTAAATAAATGCAATTATCTTGGTAGTAAAAGATTAAGTAATTCTGTTAGTAAAGTATTTGCTAACAAAATAGCGTCATAATGCATTCAAAAAATCATTATGTGTGTGTATGCTTTATACTTCTTCAATTGGGTGCTCAGGGAACTAGATAAATCTCAGTAGTCTAAAATTATCAGTTGTTTATTGAAAACGTATATTATGCTTTCGCGCATTTTACAAGACCCTATTATAATTTATTTGTGATTCTTCTGAACAATTTTAAATAGCTCCAAATCTGAACCAAGGTTCAGCAACTGCAAACATGATTCCCACGACACTCAGAAGTCCAAAATTACGTTTCTAAATTTGCTTCCAGATTCAGAATTTCGCGGCAAACAAAATTCAGTATTATGAAATAACTTCTAAAATTATTTATTTACTTTTGCCGCCAAATCATTAAATTTCATGGATAAGACAAATGAACCTAGAACAAAAATCATACAACATACATTAGATAAAAACGATTGGTGCAGACATTTATCTTTCTGTTTTTGTCTGCCTTTGATTTTTGTTATAATAGGAGATCCCCTGCAGAAAATAAGGGGATAGAGGGATTGTTTTTGGCGATCTCTTCCCCATTTCTGATTGGTTCGTTCCTTTTGTCTGTTAGCAACAAGAGTCTGTCTCTCTCTCTCTCTCTCTCTCTCTCTATTTTTTTTTAATCTGCCCTTCTCCTACTAGATGACGGGAGGGGGTTGGCGAGAGAACTGAGATGAGGACCGCCCCCTTGTGGTGACAATTCAATCGCCTAGGGGTGGGAACGGGGCCTTTAATTTCTTCCTGAATCGCTTCGCCTATGACGTCATCAGAGGCGGCCCAAACGGACGAGTCCCTGACAGCGGGGCTTCTCCGAGTCGAGGGTAAACCTCCTTCTCCCCCTTCTCTTCAATGGGGAGAAATAAGCGTAGCGTTTTAGATTAAACACAGGCACCTCCCCCAGCTTCAGCTATGAACCTCGTCAGTCAATAACAGTCAGTCGAAAGTATCCTTGGATTATAAAGATTCAGCTAAATTTCATTTACAGTAAACTTTTTTTTAAATTTCATTTTAATATAAGAAACTTTGCAAAAATAATAAATGTGTTGTAAAGGGAATACGTATCTCATAGAAAGTAATTCTTGTATAGTGATTTAATGTGCTTTGATTCTGGAGACCTCAAACATACAATCCATTAAAGATATTGTTATATCTAAAGAAATATTGGTGAAGATAATTTTCTTTGTGTGGGAAAAAAGTTTATATTTGTTGGGTTGTTATAAATAAAAGAGAGCTTCTAGACAAGCTAAAAAGTTTTATTTGTGTTTTGAAAAGAATCGGACTCTGAAGAATCGAGTTCTCTGTTTGAAATACTTAGAAACTGATAGCTGACTGGTTTCATTCCTTTAGGCAATTTGAAAAAATTAATAGAAACTGAAAGACGAGCATCACCAGATATTTAGAGGGAGTCTCAAATCAAGTCTAATAAGCCATCTTTGAATTCTATGCAGAAAGATAAGTCCATCCTAGAAAAATTAACTCGATAATATAAGGTACACGGAAGAATAGACACCTAATTTGAAACTCATTAGCAAAGCAGAAATACACGCTAATTACATTAAAACAGCGCTTAATTTATTTCAGCGTGAAATGCTATTTCTAACATTAAAAGTGGTCTTTACGTGATGTTCTGAAGTATTTTGTAATTTTAATCGTAATCACATTTCAAATACTTTTAATACTCCAATGTATACGCATATATGTATTCTTGACCGTGACCTCCTATAAAAAAATAAAAAAAAAAATGATTGGACATAAATTTTCAATTTCAATATTAATTTTACATGCAATTCTATGGATGCCGATTCTTTAAGGCTAAGTGCCGTGTTTGATATTGAGGCGTGAAAAAATAGTAACAAATAAATGCAATGCAATCTAATTCTAATTTGAAGGGCAATAAAGAAGCCAACAGAAAGAACATTTGTGGTGGGTCTTTAATGTTAAATAAATGGAGAGCCGCTACGGTGAAAATATTTTCATTGCTCGAACAGCAAGTTTATATACATGCAGACATTAGCATTTTAATGACTGTGGCATCCGTTGAATTACTCAGCGAATTAACCTAGTAAAAGCTTAATTTACTAATATAGTCATATTCCATTTATACAGAGTGTTCGGAATATGTAAGATAATAAGTACCTAGCGTGATCCTTTGTATGATGACAAAGTTCCTTATGCAAACTGTTCAAAACTCAAGTTATAAGGGTCTAAACATCAATCGAAGTTTGTTAAAAAGCTGGCAGAAAACGTCATTTAAGCTCAACAATTGCCAGCGTTTTCTCGTGGCGTGATTGGTTTCACAAATAGCCAGTTGTGATAAGTTTATCCTTATGTGATAAGTTAATAAATGATGTAACGACGCGATTTTTTAGACCCTAAATTTTGAGTTTTAGACATTTTCGATAAGGAACTTTTTGCTTAGATTGATGCATGGAATCACACTAGGTAATTATTATTCTAAATTTTCCGAACACTATGATAATAATAATGTCCTTGTGTAATTTTAAATATTTGTTGATTGGAGTAGAAGGGATGAGAGAAAGACTTTATTAGATTTATTATTACGATTGGTGATTTTCGACATTTCCACCGTTATCGTGTACACTTAGAATAACACGAGTTTGTATTCTTCGAAGGACTTTATACACCTGATTTTCAGTAATACCCTAATCACATTAGTTATCCTAGCGCGCAATTGCTGAAGATGAAGACAAAAAAATTATGCACATCCGGCTTATAATGCACACGGACTTTATAAAGTTTCGCTATAGTTTTTCATTTCTATTTACATTCAATAGATTGTACAGAACTTTCAAAGCCAGGAATTATGAGTATTTAACGTAATCACAAATGTTAATGTCGACTAAGTGTGTTTGATTAGACTGCCTATACTGAGGTAGATTCGTTTAGAATACTATTAATAGGATGACGCAAAATTCAAAAAGGAATTTTTTTTGGCTTATTTTTAAAAAAATATATAATTTTTGTTTATTTTTTTCATTTTAACTATTGTTCTTAACAAATGAAATAATAAAAAATAGAGTTGTATTTAAAATGCCAAATGATTGACATATTCATTTCACAGATTCTTTTCCAAATAGAAATTCAAAAAAAAATTTTATGATTTTTGCATTTTGCTTAGTTGCTTATAATCAAACAGGGTTCCTTGACAAGTTCCTCATGACTTTTGCGGCACTCTTTGTTTTAGTAAGTGAGATTCACGCGTAACAGATTGGCGCTAAATAAAAATTAAATTTTATAAAATTCTACAAAAACTCTGTAGGGTAAAACCACATCGACTAGTTCAGCTTTGGCCTTATCATTAAGGGACTTTGAAAAACAGTTTACAAATATAATTCGATAACGACTTAGATTTGTAAGATATCACGAGCAAACATTCTATCCGTCTCTAAGATACGAAATAAAGAGTATTTAAACTGTAATATTGTAATAATTCTAAAATAACTTAGATGATAAGCTCTCTGATTCCAGTTCGAAAATGCTTCTTAGGATAGAATTAAAAAAGAGAAACAAAGAACTAGTTCGTTCATTCATGCTTTTCAGAAGGGCGGTTCCTCCCGTGGCTTCGGCTACCAAGTCTCCGAAGCCAATCAAATGAGAGCAAAGCTCAACGCTCTTTTGTAATTGGTCGGAAACTGAATATTATGAATGAACGGGGGGGCTTCAATAGAGGGTCTTTGATTGCGGTTTCAGGGAATAAAGAAGCACAAGAGGCTCAAGTTCTCTTTCAAAAAAAAAAAGTAACCTTGCAATATAACGATTTAATTTTGAATCTGAAAACGCTCTTCATTCTAATAGTGTTTATTTATATTGAATTTATATATAAAGACTTGCAAGAAACAGATTGGGCTTACTAGTTTTCGGACACTTTAATAGCAATTGTAATGATGAACTTCTCCCAAACTGATGTCGATCATATATTTAAGTATAAACATGTATGTGAATGTTGAGGTGCATTAGTAACAGTGTCCTTGTCCACTACTACTTAACAATCATACAAAAATTGGGGAATTATGCCTTCGTAATCGCCAAAAAATGAATGAAAATTACATTTTGCTTTTCTGTATCCAACGGTGTAGCCTAACTAGGCAGTACGATTAAAATTCGAATTTATAGGCGGTGTCTGAATATTTTCAGGGAAGTCAAATACGTATGTGAGAAAATTACATGGCAAAAGTGCACCTAATACCAGCTCAATCTTTGTAGAATAAAGTTTGCAATCTTTGTCAATGCCAAAGTTTCCCGTGTACATTTTATTTGAATATATGCCATAAACGTTTACCTCCTCGCTGCCTCCACTTGGCTACGCCCATGTCACGGATAAAGTAAAATTAAGTTTGTGGAATTTGTGGTTTCTCTTTCTGTTATTTCTTATCATTACCGGATTTCCACAGTTTCCTGGCATCATCGGATCCCTTTACTTAAACCTATGAGTTTTAATTTATCCGTGGCCCATGTAGTGGACCATAATAATGACATCATTTTGAAAGTTACTCCGGTGGTCATGTGTCAACAGTATATTGAATATGTATGGACTAAAAGTTCACCGATCTGCGAAATCAGTTAATTTGTTTAAAAACTATAGCCTTACAAAATGTTTTTTTTTTTAGCGTATGGCGCTACACACTCTGTACATATAAAAATATAAAATATAAAAATATCAAAATATAAAAATATAAATAACGTTACATCAGCTTGTGAAAAAAGAGTCATTAACAAAATACACAGATACAGACAAAGTGCATACAGCTACAAAATTCAAAGCACTACAGAACATCACAGCATGACATCGAGCCCATTTAACCATTGGACTGCTTCTGAAGGAAGTACTATGAAATCAGAGAGGGGTCCAGGGTATGCGCAAATGGGACATTCAGTAGTGATATGACGAATTGTTTGGTTGCCATTGTGGCAATCACATACGGGGAATTGACATATTCCCCACTTGAAAAAGGAGTCATTGCATCGCCCATGACCTGTGCGAACTCTATTTAATTTTGTCCAAATGTGGCGAGGTAGCCCAAAACCATGTGGAGGTGAATTTTCATCTAAAACCTGATTCCACTTAGGAGGTGCATCTTGGAGCCATCTTTTTAACCAGATGTCCTTGGCATTAAAGTTGGATTTGGTAAGTTTTTCTGCCGTAGCCATGGGCGGATGTCTGGATTTCAGTCGTCGTTTCCCAATTGGAAAATCTTCATGTATAGGAAGCTCAGGGTTGTTAATTATTTTATCATATTCTTTGAGTACTGATCGAGAACGTCGAATATCTGGAAGTTCAATATGGCTTAGAACAGGTAGCCAGTACAAAGGTGTTGATCTGATGGTTCCCGAGATAATTCGCATAGATTCGTTAAGCTGCACATCAACTAATTTAGTGTGACTGCTGTTGATCCACACCGGGGCGCAATATTCAGCAACAGAATAAATAAGACTAAGCGCTGTAGTCCTCAGAGAATCTGCAGATGCACCCCATGTTGATCTTGCTAATTTTTGTAGAATATTATTTCTTGTTTTTAGTTTTGCGGCAGTGTTAGTAAGATGCTTTTTATAAGTTAGGGTTCTATCTAAAGTGCCTCCAAGATATTTAGGAGTCGGATTGTGGTCGAGAAGAGTTCCATCAAAATACATGCTAAGCTTTCTGTTCGCCATGTTGTTGTTCAGATGAAAGCAGCAAGATTCAGTTTTGCTCATGCTGGGCTTAAGTTTCCACTCCCGAAAATAGGTTGCTAACAAGATAAGGTGTTCTGTTAAGATGTCTTCCGACGACAGCGACCGATTATATAAAGAATTTACTGAATCTGGTGACATAGAGATTGCTGATGAACTAATTATGAGTCTGAACAATGGCAGACAGCAGATATGGCGTGAGACCGTGGAGGGAATAAACTTTAAACATTCCAGCCGCAAGGCTTGTTCCCTCCTGAGGAAACTTGGGGGCAGTAGTAGTACTACTATGAGACACAAGGAAACAATATCACCTAATAAAATTGCGGCTCACTTAGTTCATGCATCCCGAGTACCATCAGTCAAGGAACATACTCGTCGCGTTAAGCGCTATTATACAAACCTGAAGAAAACTCTCAGTACTAATCCTCCTCCCGCTGAGTTCACATTGCTTGAAATAAACGAGGCAATTAAAAGTTTTAAAACAGGAAAATCTCCAGGCTTTGATGCAATACATAATGATTTCCTTATCAACACCGGACCCAATGCTCGAAAATGGCTGAAAATTTTCTTCAACAACATCTTGCAACAGGTATCATTCATCCCGAGTTCAAACTATCAAAAACAATTGCTCGTTTAAAACTGGAGAAACCAGCTGATATTCCCAGTAGTTATCGCCCTGTCGCCCTACTCAGTGCCACATATAAAATGATGTAGAGACTCCCCTACAGCAGAAAAAGCCACACAATTCTAGATGTTATTCCCGTCGAACAGGCTGGTTTCCGTCCGAATCGTAGCTGCTGTGACCAAGTCCTTGCTCTCACTAATTTCATTGAAAAGAGATTCCAACAGGGTCAGAAGACTTCAGCTGTCTTCGTAGACCTAACTTTAGCGTTCGACACTGTGTGGAGAGAAGGGCTGCTCCTGAAGCTGCTAAATACCATACGGTGCCCCAAGACAATCAACCTTATAAACAATATGATCTCAAATAGACAGTTTATTATAAGCTAAGACAATCAACATAGTACAAAAAGAACTCTCAACAACGGATTGCCACAGGGATCTGTGCTGGCCCCTCTACTTTTTAATTTATACATTGGGGACCTACCTCAAACTATTTCTAGAAAATTTGGTTATGCAGACGACCTTGCAATTGCCGTACAACACAAAGAATTTACCGTAGCGGAAAACATCTTACAAATGTGATTGGTAAATTTGGACCATTCTAATTGAAAAAAAAAATGTCAGCTGAAAAAAACAAGAATGATTTTACCGCCAAAGCGGATAAAGGGAGCACATTTTCTATTTATAGCATCGCACATGGATATATAGAATTAACCAACATTTTAAAACACTTGAGAGTAAATAAATAAATACGAAAACTAAATTGTAAATTACTATTTAAATAGGCTAACGTATAGAAAGAATTTAAAAGAATAAACTTGAAGAATGAAAGGTAAATGGAGAGTGAAGTTATTCCTCATACACTTAAAAAATAAAAGTTCTTTAATTTGTAAGAATTATCACATAATGTTAAACGAAGTGAGCCTCAATTGCTGAAGCGTTATGTGTAAGCATCTATTAGATTTTCATATTAAATTACTAAAGTCTTATTGAAGCAAGCGATTAACTACTATTAAATTAATTAGTAATGAGTTTTAAATACCATTAAGCCTAAGAGTACTATACTCTTGATTCAAATAAGCTATGGATAACAAAAGATCTAATAACGCGTAAGGAGTTGGTTGATATATTACACGCCATATCTTAGCATTAAAAGTTCTATAAATTCTGTATTGTACCATTAGGGCACGTGCTACAAAACCAATTGCCACTATCATTATTTACTCTTGATAGTCACTCATGGCACGTAGTTACGATCGTTTGATATATTACATGCCATATCTTAGCATTGAAAGTTCCAAGGTTACCATATGGTACCATAGGGCACCATTAGGGCACGTGCTACTAAACCAATAAC
>JAHWFO010014578.1:877728-920554 GCA_023313115.1 Rhysida immarginata
AATATTAAAGTAATAATATCATAAGGAATATACTGACTGTCAGCAATAAAAGTTCACACCATTAAAATTCTGAACTATTCCAAGAGCGCGTTTGCATAAACCCTAATGAACCTTTAAAATAACAGCTAATGTTCTATTTCACTCAAGAAATCGGTTTTGAAAATAATAATAATCAAAAGAAATTTTTAAATTTTGGCCCACTACAGCATGGTCCATTTAAGTGTAGACATGGAAATATCTCGAAAACAAAGCATTATACGAAAAAATGTCCAAAATGAAAAGTGAATTACTTCGCGGAGGAAATTCATTTGCCAACAAATTAGCCCCCTTCCCCCCCTTGTGAGGGGCGGGGTACCTTTGAAATCTTTAAGAATTCGAAGTCAGAATTTCAAAAATCCAATATTTTTCAATACACATGGACAGACTTTCCTTGTGCACTAAAAAATTTTGAATTTTTGAAATTCTGACTTCAGATTCTTAAAACATCAAAAAGTAGAATAGGAATGCCTGCAAGACCCACCTTCTATCTGTTTGTCTTCATCGATAAAATTGGGTTCAAAACTTTAAAAGTTCCACACTTTTAGGGCCTCGATCTCCTAAACAGTTGGATCAATTGAAAAAACAGGGCCTCGCAAGGGGGAGAGGAGGGCTAATTTTTTTGGCTAATGAATTTCCCCCGTGAAATAATTCACTTTTGATTTTGGAGACATTTTCGTACAATGTTTTGTTTTCGAGATATATCCATGTCTACATTTAAATGGACGATCCTGTATAACCATATTGAAAACGCATTTGAAAAGTGAAAAAGCTCCTGTTGATCACCAACATCGTTCTCCATTTTTTCTAGTATGATCGTACAGTGTAAAAAAAACAAACCCGCTGACAATGGAAACTACGAAGATAGCCCAGAAAATAATGGATCACAATTTTTTCTCCGTCCCCAACAATGGTACGAATGCGAAACTTGAAATATGCATTCTTTGAAATTTTCCGAGTGCGCGCACAAAGTTTCCGTTTCTTCCGACAGATAGCGTACGTGCAGCAATGGAACAACATGGCGTCTGTAAGTGATGTACGTTACAATCAGCGTGTCGTCATTAAATTTTTCACTACGGAGAAAAAAACGTTTATGTGCAGTTTATGGAGCATCAGCAGTCGACAGAAGTAAGGTTAGTTGCTGGGCACAGAGGGTGAGGCCATCAGAAAGCGGTTCGGCGGAGCTCCAAAATTTGCCACGGTCGGGCGGCCATACTGGGCTGTCACACCTGATAAAATGCAGCGTGCTGATGCGCTCATTCGTCAGGACCGACGCAGAACGACTCGGCAGTTGGCGCTGTCAATTAGCAAAGGAAGTGTGGGTGAAATCATCCATGCTCTTGATTACAGAAAAACGTGTTCACGATGGGTTCCGCACTGTCATACGGAGGAACACAATGCTTTGAGAAGAAACATTTCTTCTGAGTTGCTGTAATGTTTTGAAGCTGAAGGAGGAAGCCTTCTTGTCCCGGATTGTGACAAATCTGAGTGCACCATTTGAGCCCGAAACAAAACGACAATCGATGGAATGGCGTCATTCGCACTCTCCACAGAAGAAAAAATTCAAAGCAACTGCTTCTGCTGATAAGGTCATGATCACTGTGTTTTGGGACTGTGAAGGTGTCATACTCATTGATGTGATGCCGAGAGGCAGCACCATTAATTCTGAGGTATATGCAGGGCCGTAGCCAGGATGTTATCTTGGGGGGGGGGGGGGGGGGTGTTTAAAAAATACTCCCGACTTTTTTAAAAAAAATTCCATTGAGTCGGGTTTTTTTTCAAAAATTCCACTGAATCAGACCTTTTTCCATATTTGGGAGGCGGACCTTTTTCCATAATGGGTTGGTCGTCGACCCCCCTCGACCCCCCCCCCCTGGCTACGGGCCTGATATGATAACACATTAACCAAACTCAAGATGCGCTTCCAGCGACTTGGACGCCAACCCAGCTGATTGTTTACTTCAACACGATAACGCTCGCCCTCACATCAGTTTGAGGACGTCGGAACACATCACGAAACAGGGTTGGACAGTGTTACCCAATCCACCTTACAGCCCTGATCTAGCGCCCTCAGACTTTCACTTGTTTGGGCAATTGAAGAATGCCATTCGTGAAGACATTTTGAGGATGACAAAGAGCTGATTCGCACAGTGAAGATGGCTACGCGAACAGAACAAGGACAGGTACTGACAGGGCATACACGCCCTTGTGTCTCGCTGGAGGAAGGCCATAGAACGGGACGGAGATTATGTGGAAAAATAGGGAGTGTAGAAGAAACATAATTTTTTCGTATGTTTAAGTTTCATTGTGGTGCTTACTTTCTGGGCTACCCTCGTATATTTAGCAATATCAGTTCAACTGTTTAAGATCCTGTCTATAAGGTGTGCCCAAATGAAAAGGAGACTGCAGTTATAGCTAAAGAATATTTTAAATGCAGAATATTTTAAGTACAGACTATTTGACGTACAGTTCCAGAATAAAAGAGAAAGAAAGCAATTCGAGTCTTTTCTTATTGGAAATTCAATTCTCTAACCCTAATGGCATTAACTTAGCAAGGGCGCCTTTCTTTCATTACCTTTTCCATACCCCTCCCACTCCAGCTATTCCCTAATTTGTCGCAGTCCTTTCTAGGCCCTTGTCTTTCCCTTTCTAAAATTCGTGCTCCCTCCCCCCATCTATCTCTCTTATCAGTTTTACCACATTTGTGTCTTTCTCTTTTTTTAATGTTCAACTTTCTCAAATATTCCCTCTCTTTTCAATGTTTTTTTCTATATTCTTTCATAATTTTTTTCTTTTTCTCGTATGTTCATTTTTCTGTCTGGCCCTGTATTTTTTGGTTGCAGTCGGACCTGCTTATGGAAGCGCTGTTGGGGAGTTGCATTTGATCCGGAGCTCTTATATACGCTTTCGACTCTATCATTCCCAATCTCTTTCACAATTTCTATCATTTTGATTCTATATGTGTTATCCTATCGCATTTTTCTCGCATTAGTCCTCTTTCTTGTCCTATCCCAGCACGTCTTTTAATTCATTTCCAGGCTTTCCATTTGTTCCTTTCTGGTGTCCCAGCCAATACCTTCTTTCTTCCCCCTTAGTTGTCGTCTTTTATATACAGGGTGCTTTTGAAAAGGATACTTAGCGATGTTCTGCACCTTAAAATAAACACAAGTTTCCTCATACGTTTTGTCGAAATAGCATTCCTTAAAGGAGTAAACAACTTGTGAAATTTGGTTAAAATCCGCCCATAATGTAAACAAAGGCGCATGAAAAAAGTAAACACCACCATGTGTTCCATTAATAGATTTCTGCGAACTACCTGTGCACTAATGTGTTGGCCCTAAACTCAACCACTCTAACAGCCCACTGAAAGATTCGTAATTACTAGACCTGGAAGCTGTGCGTCACTCAGTTGTCTGACATGCAAATCTTTGCATTCAGGAGAATGGAAGCAACTTTGAACATTTACTGTGACCTGCGAGGCGCTTTTGACCTAATTAACCCATAAAAGTGAGATCATGAGAAGTAATACCAAATTCACTTTTGACGTTTTTTCCGAATAAAAATTACACGTAAATTACAATGTTCCCTAATTCATGGAACTCTTCAAATCATTAAATTGCTACATTAATTTGGCTTTCCTGTGAGAGTGGTTGAGTTTAGGGCCAACACATTAGCGCGCAAGTAGTTCGCAGAATAATAGGACCACATTGCGGTGTTTCCTTTTTTTATGCGCTTTTGTTTACATTATGGGCGGAGTTTAACCAAACTTCACGAGCTGTTTACTCCTTTAAGGAATGCAATTTTGACAAAACATATGAGGAGACTTGTGTTTATGTTAAGGTGCAGAACATTGCTAGGTATCTTTCGACATATATAGAAGCACCCTGTATATATAGAAGTTGTTGTCTTGTATATATACTTGTCGTCTTCTAGTACTTCTGTTACAGCGAATAAAACCAGAAAATTCTACCAAAAGAGGGCTCCAGGAGGCTTGGTGATGAGAAAGAGGCGGGAGATTCGATTACGGAGAAGAGGAAAAGTGAGCATTGGAAGAGGAGGAAAAAGGCAGTTGGAAACATAAATCGACAAAGGAAAGGTTCTCGAGCTCAAGAGGGTGGAAAAGAGTGGAGCTTAAGAAGTTTAGACCGAGAGAGAGATGGCAAGCATGATACAAAACCTTGCAGCGATTCCAGGCATCTTTTGTTGGTGAACAAAGCGGAAATCTTTTCTATGACGAATATAGAAAATGACAGCGGAACTTCCCCTCTTCCCCCCTGCTAAGCTCAGCACGAATAGTCGAGATAAGCGCCAACAAGTCAAAGTTTTAAATTCATCGCTGGATATTTTGCCCTCCTTTTTCGCAGCGCGGAACTCTCAGAATATAACTCATATGGACGTTGAGTTTTGGAGAGAACGCATATACCACATCATGAGAACGACTCCTTGATGTGCTGCCTGGAGCGGGGATGATTAGTGGGTGCTTTCCCGCACAGACTATGAGCATTCTTCGCCAGCAATAGGGGACGACTGTTGCTGAGAAAATATTTCGTCATTATTTATTTAATCGCTATTTAAAATGTGGGCGAGGAGGAATGAGGAAGAAGTAATCGACAAGGATGGACCTAGTAATTTACATGTTACTGTCAGTAAATGGGGCTGTTCCAAGACACAAGAAAGAGACTACAAAGGCATATGAATGTAACCGGCTTGCAACAGAGATGTTAAAAAACTTAAAACCACCGTTCTTTTTGAAAGAAGGACTATTGTTCAAAAAAGGCAGTGAGAAGCCACAGATGGTAATTCCCCCTAGAAAGCGACTGATTAATAAAATTATCAGCTCATGCCACGACAAACCCACATCGGGACATCTGGGAGTCAGTAAAACCATTCAGCGTGTTAGAGCAAACTATATATGGCCAAAGATGGAAAAGGATATTCGGCTGTATGCGAGTATACAGGGTCAGGACACATTAATATGACCACCTCTCCTCGAACATGTTGGAACGTCCCATAGTATGCAGATGAAAAATTATTGCATATCATTAAAAGCTGACAACAGCAGACGTGTAGTAGCATCCGTTAACACAGCAATTGTCGCCGCCATTGGCAGAGCAAGTGACCTGTCAGACCTCCAAAAGGGGATGATCATTGGCTATCGGGACAAGAGAGGCAGCATTTCAGAAACGGCCACCTTTGTGAACTGCTCTAGGGCTGCCGTTGTGAAGGTGTACCGCGACTGGACGAACCAGACAGTTTCGAGCAACCGAAGAGGTAACTGTGGGGCCCCACGGACCATCGATCCTAGAGCCGAGCGTCAGTTACAACGCCTGGCCAAGACCAATCGGCGTGCCACTGTTGAGCATCTGACACAGCAAATGAACAGTGGGGCCACTAGGCGTGTCAGCACCAAGACAGTGCAACGATCCCTCTTGAGATTGGGGCTCCAGAGCAGGCGTATGGTAACAGCACCCATGTTGATGCCTGTGCATCGCCGAAAACGCCTTCAATTCGCAATGGACTATCGCCATTGGACCTCGGTCGAGTAGCAAAGGGTTGCTTTCTCTGACGAGTCGCGGTTTCTGGTGAACAGAGTGGACGGACGGAGAATTCGCCGGGAAACATCTGAGAGCAGGCATCCCAACACCATTGCTGGCAGACGAAAGGCTGGTGGGGGAGGTGTGACTGTTTGGGGGATGTTTTCGTGGTATGGTCTGAGTCCATTGATACCGCTAGAGGGTACACTGAATGCTGTTCGTTACCGTGACGATCGTCGCAGACCAAGTAAACCCCTTCATGTCGACAGTGTTTCCTCAGGGTGATGACACCTTTCAACAGACAATGCTCCTTGCCATACTGCCAAAATTGTCCACGACTGGTTCGAGGAGCACTCATGAGGATGAATTCAAGCTACTCCCATGGCCACCAAACTCCCCGGACTCAACCCCATTGAACATTTGTGGGACCATCTCGGTCGCCATGTCCGCAAGCTGGACCCTCCACCACGCACGGTGATGCAATTATGGGATGCACTGATCGTCGAACGGTCCCAGATACCTGCAACCACCTTCGGAGGACTTATTGACTCTCTGCCACGTCGACTAGCTGCTGTGCTTGCCGCCAAAGGTGGATATTCCGGTTACTAGCAGGTGGTCATATTAATGTGTTCCGACCCTGTATGTGATAATTGTCAAAGAAACAAGGTGCCTTGGCAGCATACTTATAACTATGGACATACTTTGGACTTTCCACCCTATCCGTGGCATACTATCTCACTTGATTTCATGATGCCATTACCTATGACTGAGCATAATTGTTTTGCTTAATTAACAGTTACAGATAAACTGTCCAACTCTTTGCATGTAATTCGACCATCACAGTGGAAACCACAGCAATGTTGTTAGTGAATGAATGGTTTTTCCGAGGGTAATCATATACGACTGTGACGTTCGCTTTACTTCTAAGTGTGGACCTCCATCTTTAAGATTTTAGAACCACGTTAAAATTATCAAGTGCATTCCATCCTCAATTAGAACCAATCAGACGGTGCTGCAAATTCTGAGGAATTACTTAAATGAAGACAAGTTTGATTGGGATGTGAAAATGACATAACTGAAACTGCCATAAATTCGGCGTATTCAGAAGGCATGGGAGTATCACCATGTAAATGTCATCTCAGGCGGGATATTAAAATTCCTCCAAGATTAAACAGCTTGTCGGATGAAGCTGTATCACCAGAATCCCTAATAAGTAGGATGGCAAAACAAATTAAAGAGGTTAGAGCTCGACTTACCAGAGCGAATTGAAAATATACTGAACACTATAATTGTGAGCATATGCCATTCAATCTAAGAGAAGGAAGTTGGGTGCTGGTCAGAGCGTCATGTCTAAAAAACTGTAAAGGATGAGTAGGGAAAAAATTGTTCAGTAAGTACATGGGTCCTTTCAATAACACTGGTCAACAGTGAAAATTCACTTTAATTAAAAATAGCCACATCCGGACTAAAAAAGTGTCCTGAACACAAATATGAAAACCAAATTTATTTTTTGGCTATAGTTTTTGAGGTACGACTGCTACGTGGTATGACTTATTCAACCTTTTATATATATTGCATATATAGAAAAATCAGTAATTATTATCACTTGCATAAATATTATATACTTGCAATGATATTATACACTGAGTTAGCAAAACTCATGGGATAGTTACTTAATATCTGGTTGGGCCACCTCTGGCCCTGTGGAGTGCAGCAATACGGCGTGGTAGTGAGTCTGCAAGTCCCTGGTACACTTCTGGAGGCAGTTGACACCAGATAGTCTGCAGAGCCGAAGATAGTTGCTGCCCGTTCGTGGGCGGATGATCCAGTGCCCGAGCCTGACTTCAACAGCATCCCAGATATGCTCGATGGGATTCATGTCAGGCCTCCGGGCTGGCCAGCTCAGTCGTTGGACCTCTCCTGCATGCTCCTGGAACCATTCGCGGACGACACTGGAGCGATGTGGTCGAGCATTGTCATCTTAAAAGACTCCTACATCGTCAGGGTGTTGAAATGTCAAAAACGGGTGCAGATGGTCTCCGATGAGTTGACGATACCGTGGACCATTCAACGTTTGGTCCAGAATAACCAGAGGGCCCATTCCAAACCAGGAAAATGCACCCCAGACCATCACTGACCCCCCACCACCCTGCACCACCACCTGTTGGCATGCGGGATCCATCGTTTCGTGAGGTCTGTGCCACACACGGTGCCTCCCATCAGCATGGTACAGTTGATATCGTGACTCATCTGACCATATGACGTTACGCCACTGTTGCAGAGTCCAGCCAAGATGGTTGGTGGCAAATGCACGCCGGAGTGTCCGATGACGCTGGGTAAGCGTTGGCACCTGTGTAGGGCGACAGCTGCCAAACCCGAGGGCATGCAGATTCCGACGGATTGTCCACCGAGAAACGTTTCTAGTGCGGCCAGTATTGAACTGGTCTGTGATTTGCTGCACCGTTGCGCTCCTGTCTCTCTGAATCATTCGTCCCAGGTGTCGCCGGTCACGATCATTCAGGGCAGCTGGACGCCCGGTATGGTGCCTGTTGTGGACTGTGATGCCTTCATCCAGCCACTCCCGATACATTCTGGAGACAGTTGAGCGGGTAAAGCCAAATTCCTGCACCACTGCCGAAATGGAACATCCCATGCGTCGGGCACCTACTATCATGCCCCGTTCAAAAGACGTCAACACGCGATGACGTGCCATTTCTGATTAATCACTTATCCAAGCTCCTCCCACAACGTCTAATGGTCCATTCCCAGAATCCGTTACGCCTGTGAATTCGTGAGCCATGCCCTTCAATCAATCTGCTTGCTATCCCATGAGTTTTGCTAATTCAGTGTATATTATAATATAGCTATATATACAGTATACACCCCTTATAATAAGTACAAACTTTGAGAATTAATATGATAGCTGTGGTTAATGTGGTTACGTAACACCTGCTTGGATATGACTTTATGATGATACAACACTACCATCACTTTGACTGGTCTGCAGCTGGGCTTTACAAAGTACAGCTGCTTCTTGTGTGAATGGGACAGACGTGCAAGAGACCTGCATTACATTCAACGAGAATGGCCAAAGAGATCACAGTTTCAAGTTGGTCAGAAAAATGTACTGCATCCCTCACTGGTTCAAACAAACAACATCATTCTTCCGCCACTCCACATTAAATTCAGTTTGATGAAAAATTTTGTGAAGGCGATGGACAGAACAGGCTCAGGATTCAAGTATTTGATTGAAAAGTTCCCCAGACTCAGTGAAGCAAAGATCAAAGAAGGAGTGTTTGTGGGACCTCAGATACGAGCACTTTTCAAAGACAGTGTGTTTGACAGTTTACTTCAGTCAAATGAGAAAGTTGCCTGGGATGCGTTCCGCCTTATGTCATTGAACTTTCTGGGTAATGTCAGATCTGTCGACTACGTTCTGCATGTTGATAACATGCTATCTCAATATCACAAATTTGGATGCAACATGTCTGTGAAGATACATTTCCTCAGCTCTCATCTCGACTTCTTTCCCGAAAACTGTGGTGCCATCAGCGATGAGCACGGTGAACGGTTTCACCAGTCAATATCAACCATGGAGAAGCGGTATCAGGGCAAATGGTCAGCAAGTATGTTGGCGAACTACTGCTGGGCAGTCAGTAGAGATGCTCCTGATCTCCTATAGGTAAGTATGATGCATGCTATGACATTCAAAAAGCGTGATTTTCGGTATGACATTTTCTAAATATTTGTAGCCAACTCAGAATTTTTGTTATGATATTCGTTTTCAGCTATACAGAATTAGTATAAAAAGATCACTTTGGTTTTGGGTACATGATTTTCATAAAAAATTGTTGCCCAGTGTAATTATTATCAAGAAATATAATAAGGTAACAGCCCGTTTACATATTCCGAGGTCGGTTTATAGACAGAACACAACGTTCCACTGTTCTTTTCTTAAAACGTATAAAAGGAAGAAGACACGAACGCTACCGGGACCAATAGCTGATCAACGATTCTCGAGCTCAAGAGGATGGAAAAGAGTGGAGCCTAAGAAGTTTAGACCGAGAGAGAGAGATGGCAAGCACGATACAAAAGCTTGCAGCAATTCCAGGCATCTTTTGGCGGTGAACAAAGGAGAAATCTTTTCTACAATGAATGTAGAAAATGACAGTGGAACCCACCCCCCCATGCACAAATAGTCGAGAGAAGTGCTAACGAGTCAAAGTTTTAAATTTGACACTGGATATTTTGCTCTCCATTTTCAGAGCGTGGAACTCTCAGAATATAACTTATATGGACGTTGAGTTTTGGAGAGAAGGCATACATCATAAGAACGACTCATTGATGTGCTGCCTGGAGCAGGGACGATTAGTGGGTGCTTTCCTGCACGGATTACAAGCATTCGTCGCCAGCAATAGGGGACGACTGTTGCTAAGAAAATAATTCGTCAGTGCGACTGCAGACGTTGCAGAAACGGTAAGCAAACTTTCGTTTAGTTAAAATCCTAGTCAGTCTGGTGGTTTTTTTTTAATTTTTCAAGAACTGTGATTTATAATTACTGGAACAATTAAGTTTTTATAGCTGCCGCCATGTAAGTTGAATGACAGGATGACGTCATTTCTAATGCCAGCCAGTAGACGTTAACAGGAAGTGAATCGCTTAGCTATTCCATGAAACATCGCTTTTGTTTTCGAAACATTGTTTTCGCATTTAGATTTAGTTTCTATTGTCGTTTTTTCTTTTAAATAGATAAATGAAATTAATAAATTAATAAATTAAAAATGATGTAGAATAGTCGACTCGAATGCAATTTGTTTTATATTATGACTTTTAATATGTTTTCCACGTTTCAACGATATCTCCACCATTACTATAGTAGAACAAGTGCATCATGGGTAAAATCCAGACAAGGCATATTGATGAGATGACTTACTGCGCACGTCAAAAAGATCGTTCAACTTATGTGGCGGCAGCTATAAAATGAAATGCAATTTATTTCATGAAGTGCGTGTTACCTATATTATAATGGAATTCGCTATTGCGAAGTGATAATTGACAAAGTCCTTGTTCTTTGTCAAGGTGTTAAGTGTTAAGTGAATTCCCATTCAATAAGTTTGCCATTTAAATTATAATATATACTTTGACATTTAAATAAGAACTGACTTTCGCTTTAATTGTGGGCTCAGAAATGGTGGAGTGTATATCTGCTTTTGGAGCTTAAACAGTCTATTCAAAATTTTTACTAATACTATGAATTATTTCTTCGCTTTAGCTCGATAAGAAATATTGTTTCCTGGTTACAATATTAATAAATACCAAGGACTGAATTACAGTAGTTGTTAATTGACAATTGTTATTGAAAAACAGACGAAGTGACGTTTTTTGTTGGTTTTAAGTGTTGTATTCTATTTACTTTATTTGATGCAATAATAGATTGATAAAAATTTATATCAGTACCTATCTTGGAGCCTAAGTATTTAACTGTAGCCATTTTGTCTAGATATTATCCCATCTGTGATATTTCTTGAATGATAGGAATCATTATTGTTTTTTTCAGTTTGCTCTATTAATACATGAATATATTTGTTGTTACGATTTAAGTACCGCATCAAGTAATACTCTTGGATCATTTATTTGGATTAGTTCTGTTTTGTGTGAATACTTTTCAAATGAAAAGCCTGTATTTACCTATTACTTTACCATTTGGTACTTATTAAAGTTTGTTCTTTGATCTTACTATTTGGCTCAGTGCTTAATGATCTTTTATCTCAATTTACAATTTACTTCTACTGCATAATTTTGCATGTGACAACTTCTCATTAGTTCAGATCTTTGCTCTCATCTGATCAGCGCTGGTGCGCCCTTTTCAGGGCGAGATTCACTTTCTCTGTTTATAGCTTATGTGCTGGTCCTTGGCTTAGGAACTAATATTCCCATAAACCAGTACATCAAGACGCTCACCATTCTTCTGGGTCCCTGGCGTTGTGATCAATTTCCTCACAAAGCTAACTAAGGACGTTTCTCATTTCACCTATTATCATCCTGATCCTTGGTAGAATTAATTTTCTCGCAAACCTGCCTTTGTTCTTTGTTCTTAAAGCTAGGTGCGTCCTTCTTAGGATGGCTTCTTTAGCACACACTTAGCTGCAAGGTTGTTCTTTCTTTTATTTTTCTTTCCCCCCTAGTTTTTTGTAATTCTCTTTTAGGAATATGATGGCTTCGTCCAAATTAACCACGCTGAAATCAGCTAGAGCAGGGACGTCCAAGATTTCAGTCCGCGGACAGCGCTCATGCACGCGGGTAATCTTCCTTCTCCCCCTATTGCACTTACGTTCATCAGTTCCTTAAAGTCTGGCAATACTGTATAGGAAAAACTATACCCACTCCCCTCCTGAGTTTTGGACTATCTCTTCGGCTTTGTCCGTGAGCTTTGTCTGCGAGCTTTTTATGTTGCACGCAGGCGACGGGCACGATTTGGACACCCCTGAGCTAGAGTCTTTGCAAATGGCCGAGGGTAAAACTGTGTCCTGCGAAAAGGCCTATCAGGATGTCTGTTTGGATGCCAGGTTTGCTGCATTTGACCTAGTGTTTAATGAAATGCTAGAATCTCTCCGGGATGAAATAAATGCTAAGCATAGTGCACTGGAGACAAAGATCGAATCCTTACGTTTAAATTTTGAGAAGTTCAATGGTATCAACATAGAAATTCAAAACTCTCGTATGGATGTTATTAACAAGAACTTAAAGAAGCCTTTGAGAAACGTTCCAGGTCTCCGAAGGCAGGGAACTCTATGGAAGACAATGAGATAAGAAATAATTTTCAATCTATTTCCTTTGTTAACAAAGTGCATGGAGTGGAGACCATGGAAGTAACTGATGAACGTGACTGTTCGACAAACGGTGGCTATAAAGGAAGTCACTCCGACGGAAGTGAAGGAGAAGTGGGAGACAGTGCCTGGACCGTTGTTCATAAGAAAAACCCAGAAGGGTGGCAGTGATTGATAACTTATAGACTGTCTCCCGTGTAAACGAAGAAGTCGTCAACGCTCTCAGAAGGAAGCACTCGAAGAATGGACAAAGTCGTTTGGCTAATGAAAACGACCAAAGAAGAAGCACCAAAACTCCTATGTCCTGCCAATTATCGTGCGGACTCATGGCGTGCCTTTAAAAACGTTTTTAAGTGAGCTCGAGAAGCATGGATAAAAATCACAATTCACACGGGCAGAGCTGAAATCGTCAAAATTAAATGTGAAGACAAAGAAACACAACAAGTTAGTAACTGGAATTAAGTCTGACATTATCTTAAAAATTCAGCATCATCAACTAAAATCTGAGAAGGTGTTGAAGTAAGTGATTCGCAATGTGGATATAACGTATGATCTGGATGACCTTCAAGAAGACCTAAAAATAACCAACTACTTCCCAGAAAAGGTAACCAGACTTAGGAAAGCCAAAGAAGCTACTGACATGCCTATGGTTTTGGTTCTGCTCCCCAACACCGAACACAGGCAGTCGTTGAAGAGCGTCCCTCATATCGGTCTACTGGCAGTGCTAATAGAAGTATCTTTCGAGGAAACAAGAAGCCACTACAGTGTTACATATCCATGGGCTGCACGGAGGATCCTTGTTGTAACAAATGCGCAGAAGGTCATCAGTGATTTCGGGCTCGGTGTAGATGAAGGTGACCCGAAAATCACCAGGATATCGAACGAGCTGCAGATGAGGTAGTCCTTGGGTTTGTACTCGTAGTCCTTAAGAACAGATCTCAGTCTCTCCGAACGAGTACAACCCAAAGGACTACGTCGCCTTCACCTACAATGGCCCCAAAATCACCAGGATATCGAACATTTTTAGAGAATGGGGTCTCAGCATAGCTTTCAGGACAGCCAATAACTGCAAGCGCGTTCTGAATCCCAGAACAAATCATACAGACAGCCCTGATTTCTCCAAAACCGGTGTATATAGACTAAACTGTCCCAATTGTGAGTCCTTTTACGTCGGCTGTACAAAAAGGTCTTTCAAGGAGAGATAGATTCAGCGAGCACAGAAGGTCCTGGCTGAACGGTGATGGCAAGTCCGGCTTTTGCTAACCATCTCATTATGCAACAACACCAGTTCGGAACCATTAACGATGTAATTACGATACTCAAAGTATAATCTGACCACAGAAGAATACTGACTCATGAAGCCCTGATGATCAAGAAGATTTACAAAGGAATTCCCAAATAAGGTCCTAAAAGACCAGACCAATTTTGAGAAACATCCTGTCCTAGACACAGTCAATAACATTATAAGCCAGCAACACAGAAGAACCATCAACGAATCAGAACAAGACTGAATTTTATTTTTAATTATTTTTCTGCTCTGTTTTTTTGTTTCTGCATATTTATTTTTATATATTATGTTAATTTGCTGTAATGTGGCTACTTCGGCCGCCAATCAGTGATTGCTCTCTCCAGTTTTTCTCTGATTGACAGACAAAACCCATAAATTCGGGAGTCTTGGCTCTGTTACCTTGTAGATCTCCATTTGCCCCAATGATGAAATTGTTTTGAAATGCGTTGGCACCATTAAATATCTACCGTATGGCTATTTCCGGATCTTCTAATTTCTTGATTTACTCAGCAATTCTGACCACTGTGCAACTTTTATACGAAGTGTCCAAAATATCCCCAGGTTAAAAGGATGCTTAGTTCCAAAGTTTCAGCAGACAAATCTTTGCAGCTGCAGTGTCTAAGCTGGAGGAAAGATGGCTCAACATTAACGATCTACAAGGTATGTATAAACAAATTGGACGCATATGCCATCTGTTTTCTAATGTAGGCAAAAATTACTCACAGTTGAGTGGGCTCCTTATGACCAACTAATTACAATATGGCTGCACGACGTTATACTGTGATCAACAATGGTGAATTTCGGTTCGTGATATGGAACGCTAGGGGGATTCCCTGAAAGCCTATAGAGTTCATCAGTTCTTCACAGCTATCTGGTGAAGCAGGAAATCGACGTTGCTCTCATCTGTTATTGTGTGTACTGTAACGATCGTATGACTTCAAACTCTGCAAGATGTGCCTCTGGGGGCACTGCGATCATCATTAAGAAGGGAATTAAACACCAAGAACTAGTCTCTAAGTCTTACGCAGGTATGGAATCAGCCTCCATCATCATCAATGACGTCTCTCTTGGTGAAGTGAAGTTCGTGGCGCTCTACAGTTCACCTAAACATTCTCTCCACATTAACGAACTCGATGAACTCTTCAGTGGTGACATTCCATTGTTCTGGCTGGTGACCTTAATGCCAAACACCCAAGCTGGAACTCCAGAACGCAGAACTACAACCGCATGATTCTCTACAGGTATATATAATATACAGGACGACATAATCGCTGCTAGACCTGTTAGCACACCTACTACTGTGATCATTCCCCTACAAGTGACGTGTTGGACATCGCAATAATGAAGGGCTTTTTCAAGCCATACAACATCTTCATGATTGATGACCTTTCTTCTGAACATAATCCTGTGGCGTTGAACTTTGACAATGTCGACATCAGTTTCAGAGAAGAAGACAAGCACAGGCAAGACTGGAAGTTCTTCAAAGAAATTCTCAAGGATCATGAATGCTGTCTTGACGGGATGAACTGTACGGGTGATATCGATCAATGTGTTGAAGACATCACCAGGCGTATCATCAGCCCCAATGAAGCTAGTGCCTGTCCCTTGGAGAATCAACCTCCTCATCGACTCGTGCTCACTCCAGGAATTCAACGCTCGATTGATGAAAGAAACATAGGTTATGGCAGCGCTATCGTATACCTTGGTTAAAACCAATATACAACAGACTGGCGAGAAGAGTTCAAGAAGAAATAAGAGATCTGCGAGACGCTAGATGGAATGACAAGCTGAAAAGCTTGTCGGCTCGCGACAATTCCATTTGGAGCACGGTTAGAGCATTACAGAAGAAGAAGAATGAAACCTTTTCTCCACTTCGCACCCCTCAAGGTAATTACGTGCAAACTGATCAGGATAAAGCTCAAATAATTGCAGATTACCTAGAAATGCAGTTTATTACTCCTGTTAAAAATAATCTCGAGAGTCAACTCATGTCCCAGACTGTGGAAGATGGTTTTATCAACTTCGATGAAGTCCTGCAGCATGCAACGAAGATCAACATCGAGACTGGAGAGACAGCTACGATCATAAAAAATCTGAAAAAGAGAAAGGCTCCAGAAGAGACAAGGTAAATAATATCGCCTTAAAGAATCTCCCAAAGAACATTATTAACGACTGTTGGAAGTTTTCCTACATCCCGACTCCTTGGAAGCAATCTATTGTGTTAAGTATCCCCGAGCAGGGGCAAAATTCTACAATACCCGTGAATTACTGACCTATCAGCCTGCTTCCGTCGATGTCCAAAGTTTTAGAGAAAACGATCCTCACCAATGGTCTAGTTTGGAAAGAGCAGTTCGGCTTACGTGCCACTCACTCGTGTCAGATGCAGATATGGAGGTTCACTGAAAATCTGAGCACCTCCCCCCCTTTGAACCTTTCAAGGTACTGTGGAGTGGTTTTTCTCGATGTCTGTAAAGCATTCGACCACGAAGGGTAATCTATAAGATGATTAGAGACAGGTTTCCCTCTGATTTGATATTGATGGTGAAATCCTTTCTTATCAACTGGTTTTAACAAGCTAAAGTTGGCGAAAAGTTATCCACGTCTCGTAAGGCACAGGCTGGTGACCCACACGGTTCTGTTCTCGGGCACGTTCTCTTTAATTATTTTGGGCACGATTTCCCAAAACCCGAAAAGTGTAATTTATATCTCTATGCTGATGATACTGCCATGCCATGGGCGTATCAGTCATCTTACGTAATCACTCGTCTGCAGAACGCCTTGCGGAAATTTGAAGATTGGTTTAATTGCTGGAAACTGAACCTCAACGTCGAAAAATGCAAAGCTGTGTACTTCAACAAAAAGCGTAAGCGCCCCCCGGATTCTCTTGTTTTATTCAATAAGAAACTCGAATGGGTCGACGACTACAAGTACCTTGGCGATATCATCGCCTGAAGACTCGCCTGAAGCAAGCAAAGAGGGCTGAATACAGTCTGATAGCTCTCCTGAGTCGAAACAGTGCCATCATCATCGACAATAAGCTACTAACTGTACAAGACGATGATTCGGTCCATCCTCCTCTATGGTCTACCTACGTAGGCGACTATATATAAAAGCAGATGGAATGAACTCCAGTCGTTCCAGAATGTTACCCTGAGGACCACTGCCCAACTTGGAAAAAAGACCATAAAAAATCAATACATCCACTCGGATTTAAACATGACTCGCATAGTAAAGTTTATCCAAGATCTCCTATTGAGTATGGTGCAGACGATGAAAACTCCTGACAACAACCTGGTAGCTGGAATACTGGAAAACTCCATGGAAATAAAGTGGCATACGAAATATAGAAAGCCGGGGCAATTCTTTCAAAATGGACATTGTTAAACTATAACTATACACAAAGCAATACAACGTGCGTAAGGTAATTCATCAAAAATATATGTATATATAACAGGGTCGTAGCCATGACGTTATCTTGGGGGGGGGGTCGATTTTTAAAATTTTTGGATGGTACCATACGGTACCACATGGCACCATTAAAGCACGTGCTACTAATCTAACAACCATTATCATTACTTACTCATCATATTCACTCATGGTACGTTTTTACGGGTTGTTTGATATATTACATCTCCTTCCCGGAATAATTTACTCAATGACGTGCACAGTACGGAAAAGATCAATGTTGAAAGGGTTACAACATGTATTATTGATGTCATCCATGCTACTGCTTATCTAGCAGACGTGAAGCGACCTGATCATCTCGATCTCACTCCAGCGGTCAAGTATCTAATAGACCAAAGGAAGAAGGCAAGGAGGCAGTGGCACCGAACCCGAGAGCTTTGCCTTAAAACCAAATATAATCGGCTTACGAGAAGAGTAAAGAGTAACGAGAGATGGAATGAGAAGGTAAAGTGTTTGTCAACCCAGAATAATTCAATCTGGTGCATGATTCGAACCTTACAGAACAAAAAAGGCATGAACATACCACCGCTTTTAGCGACCAATGGAAATTTTATAACTAATGACCAAGATAAAGCCCAGCTCATTGCTGATCCGCTTAAAGAACAATTTGTAACTCCAAAGAATGATCGTCCAGAAGGACTACAATATTCAAAATGGTAAAAAGCACCACAGCTAGGTATCACTTGACCATCATATGACCAAAGATAATATTGAGGTAGCTGAGATTCAAAATTGTTTTAAGAAACTCAAAAAAAAGAAGGCATGAAGGCCTAATTTATAAAATGATAGTTGATAGATTCCCACATGACTTAATTAGTCTAGTTCAGTCGTTTCTGTCTAACAGCTTTTTTCAGGCCAGAGATGAAGATGAATTATCTAATATCTGTGAAATAAATGGTGGTGATCAACAAGGATCAGTTCTGGGGCCAGTTTTGTTCAATTACTATATACGTGACTTTCCGGAAATCTCTTACTGCAAGCTATATTTTTATGCAGATGATAGTGCTTAACTGACATGGGCACGTCAGCCTAGTGTTGATAAATGACGTATGCAGAAAGCCCTTAAAAATATGAAATGTGCTTTAACAAGTGTCGATTAAAACTGAATGTCGGCAAATGCAAGGCGATATTTTTCACTAAAAAGCGAAAGAGAAATTTTGACTCATTGAAATTATATGGCAAATATTTGGAAAGGGTTGATAATTATTGGTACCTTGGCATTGCCATTGATTCAAAACTAACATGGAATATGCACGTGGCTTATGCGTTGAACAAGGCCAAAAAAAGCAAAATTTAGCTTAATTGTTCTATTGGGTCGTAACGGTGCCCTCAGTGTTAATAACAAACTGTTGTTATAAAAAGTGATTTTTCGTGTCCTCTTGCTATATGGCATGCCCGTCTGGGCTACAATTTGCAAGACGAGATGGAAGGAACTGCAAACTTTGCAGAACATTACCCTAAAGGCTACTGCACAAGTGGATCGGAGAATTGCTCGCAATTACTCCATTCATAATGACCTCAATATGACCCATCTTGGGAAATATGTTCAAAACCTCATGGAAACCGTGCTGCCTATTACGGAAATCATAGTAATGATCTAGTCTCTGGCATTCTAAAACATTTCCTACATAGAAAAAGGCACCGTAATCCAAGACATATCCTTGATGTCAATTTTGAAGACATTGATAATGTCATCTTCTCAGATTACTGGGTATCATAGGTTTTTCGGTTTTGTGGTTTTATTAAGTGATATACGAGCTCGTATTTCTAGCTCAGGCAATCTCAATCAAATTTCCCTCCACCAAGAGGAGGTAATTTTCTTTTTTCATACAACGGACAACCTTTGTCGGTACATCAGACTTCTTTTCTAGTTCATCATATTTCCTTCGCAATATGTTTATGAAGGGTGAGATTATGGAAGCTGTTTCAAGTTCCACACCATTACCGATTTTAATTATCCTCTCTGCTTTGACAAAGGATAGCCTCTTTCCAAAACGTCAGCTTTTTATTTTTGATTTATTTATTTTATTTTATTTTTTATTAAATATTTATTATTTATTGTATTCCAGGATTCCTTGTGTTTCGTCCTTCACTCCTACATTCGTCAATAATCCGGGAAGGAAACGTTGCCAATATCTTCAAAGTTGACATCAAGAATATGCCTCGGTTTTCTATACTTCGTATGCCTCTTCATTTCCATCAAGTTCATTTCATATCCCAGCCACCAGGTTCACTCTCATGGGTCTTCATCGTCTGCATCATAACACCATACACTTCCAGTTTGACTGCAGTCACAGTGCCTGAAAGATCTATTTTCGTATATCTGACCGGCAGGCGAAATGCTTTTACGTACTATGGAGCAAATATTTTGGACTGTTGAGGAAATGGATAACAAGTCAGCATTAGAGTCTTCTATTCCTTGAACTGTATAAACAAAATATCTGTTTGTAGATAGTAAAAGACGATTCATATTCTACCAAAAGAAATGAAAGCTAAAGCCTATGAGAAATTATTGCAATTTTATAAAACAGTTATTCCAATAGCCACAGTAGAAATGGACAAACGAAAAATTAACAATTGTGATGCGCATTTCGTAAAGGAATACGAAAAATATGAATTAAGTTGGAGCAGCAGATGTTCACGCTAACAACATCACATAACCTGCACGTGGAAACCAGTAATGCGTTAGACTAAAATCCATTCAAGTTATTGAATAAAGTGTAATTAAATTGTGCCGAATTTTTCTTCCGTGTGTAGCTTTCTGGCTTCCATCAACGCCTTCCTACGCAACATGTGTACTCCATTAGGATCGGATCCAGTCCGCAAACACCCTTCACGATCACTTCTGCTATTATGACTTCTTCACTTGCTGATCATTAATAATGAGTTGCTCTTAAATAAACTGCTTTTGGGGCTTTTTCTACACTTTTAGCTCATGATTCCCTCCTTCACTGAGGCTGTAAGTTATACACCCACTATTTATTTCTTCATATTAAGTCATTGTTTATTGATTTAATTTTTAACTTCTCCTTATTTTATTTAATATCTGTGTTAAATGTCCTTTTAAGATCTCCTACCGAGTATGAGGCTAATAATTGCGGAGAGGACCTTGTGCGTGAGTTCGATAGCTGATACTGTGTAGTGCACATGAGTTTAGTTTCAGTTCACTCTTTGTTGTCATTGAATAATAGCGTTCATTAGTATTCGCAATGACTGCTACCGTGTCTCCGAGACAGATATGAGCAACAGAGCTTTTAATCCTCTCTAAGATGGCGCACCGCTCAAAATTTATAGATGTCTGAAATAATTTTATAGCAATAGATATAAAAAATGATCATTAGCGGGTTCGATATAATAAAAGCTGTAGTAAAGGTGAGATGAGTGTGTTTGATGAGCAAAGATTCAATCAACAGATGATCCAATTCAGTGATTCCCGAGAAAATCAGTGCCTTGAAAGAAATCAGCTACCCTGAGAAGTCTGTGCATGGAGTTCTGAGACAATATGCATTGCATCTCTTCATATTAGTGCTCTGTTGACGAAGTAATTCGAAACGCTTCGGCCGTGAACTTGTGAGTTCAAAAAGGATCCAAGTACAGGCGCTCTGGGACACTAAGCATTGTATTTTCCTCTTCATTATGTACGGTTTGGTTTGGTTTGGTTTTGTTTTGTTTGTTATTAACGTCCTTTTCAACTGCTATGGTCATTTCAGGACGGCGTTATAGGGGCCGCAAGTGTTCTTTAACGTGCAGCCGGCAAACGACTACACGGGACCAACGGCTTTACTTCCCTTCCGAAGAAAGTGCGTGATCTCAGGATTTTCCCCCTGAAAAAATCTTCGTCGTCCTCGGCCGGGGTCGAACGCGCGTACTAAGGCATCAGAGGCGATCACGCAACCACTGAGCCACCGAGGCCGATCTTCTTCATTATGTACAATATTGTACATAAATAAACCAACCTAATTAATATGCCTTAGAAAATTGTGTAGCAGTAAATGTTGATTATGTTGGAAAATAAGATTGTAATATTTAAGAAAAATAATTTCCTTCATTTTGATACCACTTTCATTATGTTTTGAATACTGATAGATATTTATATTTCATGCTAGCTGATTACCCGGCATTGCCTGGGTATTTATTTATCCCAGTCTTCTATTGGACAGGAAAAGGAATGAATTATATCTATAATGTAAAATCGAAGTAATTTTAATTATACTGTATACAAACTATAAAGTAAAATCTTTACAAATTCTCTATGATATTAATTTAACCCTTAAAGAAGCACTCATCATTTCGGCAACAAAAAAAATAATTTTTGAATCAAATCTTGTTTATATAAGTTAAATTAATTTTATGCAGAATAGTAAGTCTTTTACGTAATATATCTTAGAAGCTACATTGTTCCTTCTGAGCTTAAATGAAAATGCAGGAAAGTTCAACTAATGCTTTTAAATGTTTATATTATCTCTACTATTATTTATCTTAGCTATATAGTTTTTAAAAGTTAATAGCATATAAAAAGTAAGTTAAATTTACACGGGCAATTGAGGAGGCACCAACATCATCAGCCATTTTGAAGGATGGGGTTGAAGAAAAAAATTGTTTTTTCCTTTGCTTTACTATCGACTGAGGGCTTCACTCGCTTAATAGCTACATTAGATGCATCTTTAAAGATACATGGGCGTTAGTTCAGCTTAACCAATTAATTTAATCAAGAAAAAATATTTTTAGTTTCACCTCCAGCAGTAAGAATAAATAAATTCCTGGGTGAACCCATCCTTGAGCAAGCAATATAAAGTTGTCCGTGGGAGAATCAGCAAATGCACACCCTGATACTTAATAGAATGCCCCCGAGACTTGCTGAATGCAAATATCAGTAGAAATTGCAATCTCTTATGGTTAAAAAGGAGATCCGTCGTAATGAGTGGTATCCGTGGGATAAAAACTGTTTCAACCTCTCCCTTTCCTGTTAAAATAATCGCTTCAATTACATCGCTCAGCATCTTCTTTACACACCGTAGCAAAGTTTTGGCTGGTCGAGGTTTCGTAGTAAAATAATTGAGGGGCTGCGAGATCAATTCGGCTTCTCGTAATGTGTCTCCCAGTGCTGGTCTCCTTCTAATAAACTCAACTTCTGACAGGCCTCTCTAAATGTCTGGTATACTTCACCGTTTACTATTCTTAGCTCCGCAAAAGATCTTGATCCTCGAACTGATATGTGAGTGAAGAAGCATCCTAAGAAAGTAGCATTCGGCATTATTAGGATGAATTGTGTACACTCAACCCAAGGCGTCACTCGCCTACTCGCGACTGTACCATCCCCAGGGACGGGCTGCACAGCTTTTCTTCTACAGAAAACTTTCCTCGATGCATGCTATGTGTAATATCGAGGTATCTCAGGATACAACAAAGTATTTGCTGACACAGTTGAAAGAATGCCGTTAAGGTTGTGTTTAATGGCTAATCAACCATTGTGGAGGCGCTCTCTTTTGTGAAATAATCTCTGATCTGAACATTTTTTAAATAGACGCTGAGGGGAACAACAGTAGGGTGTTTTTCGTGAAAAGGAAATCCTAGGATTCGCCAAACTGCCTTGTTGCTGCTAATAATATGAGGATTGCGCAAATGAAAAGTGGACGCGTCCCTTATTGTCATAACTACAGCAGCGACAACATCGCTTTAGTGAAGGGGTGTGCTAAGCAAATTCCAGACTTATACCGGAGTGGATAAATTGCGACTTCACCTGTTCGTGTGTATACAACGAACATAAGAAGGAGGTGTAAAAACGGATGCGTCCAGGACGGAACAGCGAGGAGTAGTGCATTTTTCAGTAGCGAAATGTCAACGTTTGTCGTCGAATACAGGCTATGTATGGTGATTGCTGTTTAGGACGAACAGCTGTGAACAATTGGTGTGACGGTCCGCCATCAACATCGGATCTGCCCAGACCAGGTTAAGCACAAATCGCGATAGACGCTGGATCTATAGCTGCTGTTGATGAAATGATTAGAGCGAATCGAAGGGTTACGACGCGTGAAATCTCGACAGTCATCTACCGATATCTGCACTATATATCGGTGTGCGCGCAGTGGGTACCAAAACATCTTACCCCCTGATCACAAGACGAAACGAGTGGGCTTTAATTTGCAACATTTGCTCCGTTTTAACGAGGATCCCACGTTTCTCGAACGAATTGTTGCAGGCGATGAATCGTGGTGCCAACACTACACACTCGAATCAAAGAAAACAAACATACAGTGGAAGCATAGATCATCTCCTCCACCAAAGAAATCAAGGGCAATGCCCAGCGCAGGGAAGGTGATGTTAACCTTTATCTTCGACCACCGTGGACCACTGCTGATTGATTTTCTGCCAAAGAAATGCACCATCAATTCTGCACAGTACTGCAGTACTCTCACGAAACTTCGGCAATCAATCAAAAGCCAACGCCCAGATTTTCTCTCACAATAGGTGATCTTTCTGCATGACGGTGAGCTCCCACGTCTCCCGTGAAGCCACCATGATGTTACGGAAATTCCGGTAGGAAGTCTTGGAACATCTTCCCTACAGCCCGACTTGTTACCATATGAATACCACATCTTTGGTCTGTTCTGGAAGACATTGCAAGGGAAACGTTTAAATTCGGACGAAAACGTGAAGGACACAGTGAAAGACTTTCAAAAAACAACCACTGTCCTTCTACGCCAAGGGAATTGACTTACTGTGTAAACGACGGGACCAATGCCTCAACAAACATGGTGATTATTTTTAAGTTTCAAATAAAGGTAGTACATATCCAGACCTTGCCTACTTTTTATTTGGGCAAACCTTTTTCCTTTCTAACTGATATCGCATCTCCTCATCGTTTGTTCTCTCGTTGCTTATGCCGAAAACAGCCATATCACTACCTTTGTTAATATATTTGCACACATATTAAATCGATTTCACACAGTTACAGTATTGAACGTTGATGTGTCCATGAAACAATTCTGATAACAGCGGCGAAAATGGCACAACCTACGAATTGTCGATTTCTATTTCTGTGATGCTGCTTATCTTTGAGGAATGGCATAACCCAGTCCAAGCTTTTGCCATTCAATGATGTACATACATCTTCTGGAGCTCGCCATCCATATAGAGGATAACCGTCATTTTCGGTGTGTCCTCTTTAATTTTCTTAGTACATTTTCCGTCCTTCATACACTGAAAGTTGGGATTGAGATTTCCAAATGGTCCGTGGATCATGTTTTTCGTTACCACTGCAAAAAGTTCAGGATCTTGCGTTGGGTCAGGCAACTCGGCAGATACAGGGTGATTCAAAAATTACTATGCAGTAGAGCATGGAAACGTGTACAAAGGGCGGTAGTAGCAAAATGGTACTGACAACGGATCATCTCGCGTGGCATCTGGCCTGCACCTTCGCCGGACCTTACTCCTCTCGATTTCTTCCTTTGGGGTGCCTTAGACGGATATATATGAGAGGAGGACGAGACACAAAAACCCTGGAATACAATCGAAGTTATTAATTTAAAAAAATGCAAATAAATAATAATTAATAAAAAATAAAAAAATTTAAATTATTAAATAAAATCAAAATAAAAAGCTGACGTTTCGGATAGAGATTGTCCTTTATCAAAGCAAAAAGGATAATTCTCTAAAAGCAAAGAATATTAGAGAATTATCCTGAAGTTATGAAAGGAGTACTTAAGGACAACTTTATACAGTATATAGTTAGCATAGAGAATAGTAAGATGGTACATGTATCGGCTGAAATACGGAGGGTTGATTCAGATAAAATGAGACGACTTTAAACGCCGCGTATGACCTTGACGGAATGTGATTTGCATGACTCGTCCACTATTCATGGGGATTAGCTTTGTATACACTTGTTGCTGTTATTTGGGACATTTCGTGCTGAAACATGGCTTCTAAAATCACAGCTTTTTGGGAAGGGTATATGTTTGGCCTTCCGACGCTAACTTCAGTCTTTCGTGCATCGTGGAATTATGCAAACGAATTGGTATTGTGGTATCCAAAGCTACTGTGGGTTGAATAATCAAAAAGAACAAATTGCGACCATCTAATGAACATGGACGAGCAGAGAAGCAGACCAGAAACAAGCCCCAGCCAACACGCCCAGCTCAGGTGGTGCGAGAAATCCGAAACGAAGTGCTGAAAGAAAATCCCCCACACAGAGAAGTCTAGCCCAAAGGAAAGGTATTTCACAGACAACAGTCTCCATGACAATCTTGGGCTGGAGCGACGTCATAAAGCGCGCGGTCACACAACTGAGTGACTGAACACAACTGAACACTGCCAAGTCATCTGTGGCTTACTACAGGAAGATGGAACAGGAGACGGGCATACGAGTTATTCCCTTCTCTCATGTGCCTGTAAAATTTCCTGACGCATCACCGATGGATTTCTGTGGTTTTGGTCTCCTGAAACGACGGCTCGGAAGTCGCCGACCAAGAACCGTTGATGGGCTATGGAAAGTGTGTCAGCAGGTGTGGAACGAAGTTCCCATGGAGTCCCTCAAACTCAGCCTACTTCAGTGGAAATTACGGTGCCGGGCGATAGTCCAACAACGTGGTTCTCACATCGAACACAACCGATGGTGGCGCCATGGTATTACACCATCGTAACAGAACTGCAAAGTCATCTCATTTTATCTGAATCAACCCTCTGTACTAGAAGAGAACAAATGGGAGGCGAGGAAATTAAGAGACGTGTTGGGATAGGACTGAAAAGAGGACAAATAGGAGGTGAAGGAGGGCGGCGAAAAAAATGCATTAGGACAGCACATACAGAATTAAAATGACAGAAACTGCAGGGTAGGTAAAGTGTGTGCAAACAATCCGCACACTTTGCCTGAGCTGAAGGAGTGAAACAGTGTGTTCCACAACATGCAACTGCGTGCTAACTGTCGTGAGGCCTTTGGCGGGCATTTCCAGCAAGTAAGTGAATGCCACCTCCGACCAGCCACTGCACAGTAACTTTTGAATCACCTTTTATAAAATCAGCGATTTGCGTGGGCTGAATTTTCTCCGTCAACCACATTAAATTAAATGCGACAAACCTCGCTTTTGCCATTCAGTGATGTACATCCAGCATCAAGACATGGCCCTTTATTATAATATCAATTAGTTTCAACTGCTTCTGTTTAAATAGTTTCGCAATCAAGTCGTAGCGCTCATTATGTACACCGTTAAAATTTGACTGAATTCCAACGAGTATTTTTCGAGTTACGCAGTCAACATCGTAACACGTGCTCACAGGTAATTCGGAAAAATTAACAGTAGACACAGTTTTATGTACCCTATCATTACCCCAAACTTCATTATCCTAGGAGTTATTAACTTGTTGAGCTCAGTGGCGGCATTTTTATTTCTGTTCATATCTCAGTTATCGTTCAAATTCGAACTCATGTTCATATGAACTTTTTTTGCTTAGAATCATGCATACAACCTCCTCTAAAAGTTTGTGACAAGGTTTCAGGCTCACCCTATATATAAAGAAGAATGTTTGTGGTTGGGTTTGTGGGTTTCTTATACTAAGCTTATACAGTTTTATTCCGGCCTTGATGAAATTTGCATAATTGACCTTCAAAGCATGAGGAAGGTCACTGTCTACCTCATATAATGAACAAATAATAATTATCTATAATAAATCGATATTCATGATGATGGCAGTGCATATTAATAAGAGGTATCTCATGACCAACCACGCAAAGCAAAGTGTGCAATATAAATAGGTTCATTAAGAATGAATATTCCGTCCCACTTCTGAGAATTATAAAACAAAACTGAATTTGAAACAATGCATAGAATTCCTGTAGTTCGGGCTTTTCTTAGAACGGATAGTTCCTTAGAACTTAACTTTTTCCTGAACATCTTTAAAAATGATCAGTAACTGGAGATAATAGATAGTTATATTCTATCCAACGAAAGAAAAACTGGGGGTGTCCAGTTAAATTTCCAATTTCAATTGTTAGCAATTGTTAATTTTACTTAACAACAATGTCCAACAATTGAAATCGGAAATTTAATTAGACACGCCCAGTTTTTCTTTCGTTGGACAGAGTATAGCAGACTATTGAGAAAGAGTGGAAAGACGACAGAGGAAACACTCCTTTAGCTCCGTGCTGTATTGAGCAAATGGTAAGCAAGTAAATAGAAGAATCGGCAACCGCTAGACTACACAAAGTGATGAATGGCTATGTTTTGCTTCAAGACTTCGAGAGAAGAGTGAGAATTGCAACAACATCAAGTGTACGTCTAAATTAAGATTACGTGAGTAAGAAATTATTTAGACAAGCAGTGGCATCCTTGGAGAGGTCCTTCCATTCTGAGCCTTTAAAAAATTTTTTTTCGAATTTTCATTAAGAATTTTTACTGTATTAATTCTAAGCGTTTTCATGTGTTTATTTTTAAGATATTGCAAAATTTATTCCATAAAAAAGCCCGAGCCACGCCGGGGTTATCACCTAGTTTATTTGGTAGCACATCAGATCCAAACATTTACTAAAATAGATTTTGCTATATTCTGTGGGAATGTGAATATTTTGGAAACTGAGATGCTGATAATGCGATGATTGAACGTTCGTTTCCAAGAATTATTAATACTGAACATAAAATGATGATGCAGTAACAGAACATTAATAAGGCAGCGTCTATTGATGAGGCAAAGGAGTCATGCGTGTCTACCTTGAGTTCCCTACCAAACGTCCAGACGACTGGCAAAAATTTATGTGTCTGGAAAGGCAAGAGAAAGAACGAGTATTGGTCAGAGAAACTCTGCAACTAAAACAGAAAAAGCTATACGGGCGTTTGAAGCATCTGAACAACGGCAGTTTCGAATAGAGCAACAGGGTATAAGAGCTTCTACGTCTAAAGTATCTGGTGATGCTCCGCAGTGGTGAGGCAAGTCAAGAAGAATTTTGATAAAGTCCCGGTATATCACCTAGAATTCCTGTTTTTCGTATTTTTTGTAGAATGGATAGTCCCTTTGCTCTGTGTTGTATTGATTGAGTTATAATTTAACCAATTTGGAGTTATAATTTACCTTTTTGAGATTGTTCTGTTTACCTACAAGTATAATTATCTCTGCTAGTTCTTTATATATAAAGAAGGATGTTTGTTTGTGGGTTTGTGGGTTTGTTTGTCTTTTTATTATACAAATCTACAATTTTATTCCGATCTTGATGAAATTTTACATACTCGACCTTCAAAGCATGAGGAAGGTCACTGTCTACCTCAGATTTCGAAAAAATAATAATTATTGAAAAAAATCGATATTCATGCTTATGGGAAGGCATATTAATGAGACATATCTCATGACCAACAATGCAAGGCAAAGTTTGTGCAATATAGATAAGTTTCAAATTGTAACAATGCATAGAATTCCTGTTATTCAGGCTTTTCTTAGAAAAGAGGGCTCTTAGTACTTAACAATTTCTTGAAAATCTTTAAAAATGATCAGTAACTGGAGATAATGGAGAGATAGCAGACAGTTGAGAAAGAGTGGAAAGACTACAGAGGAAGCAGTCCTATAGCTCCGTGCTGTATTGAGCAAATGTTAAGCAAGTAAATAGAAGAATCGGCGACCGCTAGACTACACAAAGTGATGAATAGCCAAGTTTTGCTTCAATGTCAGTGATTAAGGTAGAAAATCGAGCGCGAAAAGATCAGAGAGAAGAAGATAAGAAATCGGAAAAGGAGAAGAGACGATCTATGAAGCGCTGTACAGGGAAGCGACCTCCGCGAGAAATGAAGAAGGTCGGGCGAGTCGATGAAAGATGAAGAGGAAAGGGGAAAAAGGTGGAAAAATAAAAAAAGAGAGACAGAGAGTGCTCAGAAGCGAACGGAAAAGGTTGGAAAAGAGTTAGGCGATGAAAAAGCAAGAGTTGATAAGAAAGCAACTACAGATGGAATGAGAGGGCGAAGAGAGGAAAAGAAACGTGGACAATTAACCGTGAGAAAGCAGAACTTCGAGAAATGGTGTGAGATCCGACGATGGCGGAATACGTCCGAGACACCGAGTGCGAGATTATCGTCTACGCATAAAGGGGACTCAGCGGACAATAGAATTCCGAGAGCCACGCCGGCACAGACGGGGACCAAGGATATCGAATTAGCGGCAGAAGCTGAATACGAGGACGCGCGGGCTGCAGCGTGCGAACTGGCGCCAGCGACCGCGCGCTGTCTAGTTTGCGTGAGAGACTACTCTGCTGCGAATGCACGTCAGTAAAATCTTTAATTTTCCCCATGTACTATCTGCTAACTTTAAATGTACTGCTCTCCTATATAAAGATGTGTTCGTAAAATTAATTAGTCAGCATAAGCTCGGCGAGACACCGAACTGCGAGGATGTACGTTATAATGTATAATGTTATCTAGTGGTATTATAAAGTCATTTAAAGTCTAATATTATTATTTCTCTTTCTTCCACACGTAATTTCCATCGCATTAAGAAGCCGACTTATCCCGGATCTCATTGTGGCAAGAAGCGTCGCCGACCCATTTGGTGCCAGCCATACTTACCTTCCCAAGGCCTTTCACCTTTCATACGCACCAGGGTCCGAAGCGACGAACATACATCAGAAATGTAAGATAGCCATTTTATTAGAAAAACCTTTGAATTCTGAAACTCTCAGTATTAGAGTAAAGAAATCTTAAGGAGATAGAAGAAATTTTAGTAGGCGTTTACTTAGCTAACGCATTATATTAATCTTGGATTGTTTTTCTACGTAGGACGGAGCGCCTACTCTCCTCGTAGTAGGACATGGACCTTTCCCGTGTTGGGTGCTTAAATGCAGCAAGGAAGACAGCGGGTCCAAGAATCTATTATTAAATATTCAATTGTTTAAATACAAAGGATTAGTGATGTTAACGAACGTTATTCATATCTCAATTTAAACATTTCAGTTTATTTGTATGTTTCATTTGAGTTTATTAAATTATTAGATGTTAAAATATTCACAGCATCCTTCCTCCTTACTCTGCTGTCACGTGACATTCAAGACATCGAGAGAAGAAAGGGAATTGCAACAACATCAAGTGTACATCTGAAGTAAGATTACGTGACTAAGAAATTATTTAGACTAGCAGTGGCATATCTGGAGAGGTGCATCCATTGTGAGCCTTTAAAAAAATTTTTTTCGAATTTTCATTAAGATTTTTTACTGTATTAATTCTAAACGTTTTCATGTGTTTGTTTTTAAGATATATTAATTAAGATAAATAACACTCCTTTAATTAAGAGAAGACAAATAAATTAAAATAAATAATATAAAACAATGAAAAAAGTCACCCAATTGATAAAGTAAAAGTTGAAGGACGAAACATAAATGAAACACAGGACTTGTGGAGAAACTCGGATGAAATACAAAAGAAACACAGAAGAAACGAAGATCTAGTGAAGAAATGTTACACGAACACAGGGAGGCACACAGTTACAGATGAAGAAGGTCTATGATGGAAGTTCCATGATTCGATACACGGTGACTATAGTGATTTGATTCTCATCCAGAAGGATATTTATAGACTCCGTGTTGAATTGTTTATTTCGTTGCCTGAATATCATAAAAACACTTTTAGAGTAGTTAATACTGAGTTCATTCTTTCTGATCCAAGCTGTTATGTCTGATAACATTATATTTATAACTAGCAGAGTTACCCGGCGTTGCCCTGAATAATAACACTTGTAGGTAAAGAGAACAGTCTCGAAAACTTAAATTATAATTCCCGATTGATTAAATAATAACTCAATCAATACAACACAGAGCAAATGTTGTATTGAAAAACAGGAAGTCTAGGTGATATACTGGGACTTTATCTAAACTCTTCTTGACTTGCCTCCCAGATACTTGAGAATCAAGTTTTTCTTGCCCTTGACGTAGAAGCTCTTATACCCTGTTGCTCTATTCAAAACTCCCGTTGTTCAGATGTTTCAAATGCCCGTATAGCTTTTTCTGTTTAAGTTGCAGAGTTTCTCTGACCAATACTCGTTCTTTCTCTTTCCTTTCTAGACACATAAATTTTTGCCAGTCGTCTGGACGTCTGATAGGGAGCTCAAGGGAGACACGCGTGGCTCCTAATGTTCTGTCACTGCATCTTCACTTTATGCTCATTATCAATAATTTTCGGAAACGAACGTTCAGTCGTCGCATTGTCAGCATCTCAGTTTCCAAAATATACACTTTCCCACAGAATACAGTCAAAATGTATTTTTAGGAAATGTTTGGATCTGCTGTGCTACCAAATAAGCTAGGTATCACGACTTTCTTTTGAAATAATTAACTTTGTAATATTAACTAATAAATGTCATGATAGAGAAAGGAGGAGTGAGTGGAAACGATTAAATTTACGAGGAACAATTTTAATGAAATCATCAATTAAAATATTCCAAGTGGAAATACATTATTATGAGATGATAAATTGTAATAAATTATTGTAAATCTTCTTTAGAATTTGTCTGAAGAGCAGGTGAGACGATATCCTTGAGTTCGAGTGGCCCTCTTGTGGCGGTGGGTACTAATGCGGGAAATAATGACCCTGCGGTAGTCCAAGTCCAATTGTGTTGCAGTGTTGCCGAAAATCCGGACAATACATATCTTCTTTGGGGCTGAGTTCCAACTTGTACAACTTGAAAAATTTAGGAGAAAAAATATGCGATATCAATATTCACATTAAAACTAAATATCAATGGGAAGTGATATTAAGGAATACGAGAACCACAACGTGTGAAAAGCTTAAATAGGAAAGCAGCAATTAAACAGTTATTTTTCAGATATAAGAAAAATTCACTTAAGTTCTATTTCAATGTCTGTAACTGTACCCTGAGAAGCGCTGGGGGCAGCCAAGCGTGGCTCGCGTTGAGAGCTCTCTTTGCGGCTCGCGCTTGCTGTGCCTATGTCGCCTGCTTCTCCCGTGGTTGGCTCGCTTGCGGAATCAGTCTGAGTTACGTCGTCTCCGGGGCTTATGCTGCAATGACGTGAAACCTCCTTTTTAGGTTCCTGGGCTGATGCGGGGTCCTGATGAATCCTCTCGCTACACTTGATTGTTAACGTAGATTCTTGTGCCGACGATACGTGATCTATGCCGTCCTCTTTACCTCCAGATCGGATCGATGGCGGGTCTAGGCCACCCGTGTCGACTTCTGGATCAGGCTTTGTGATGACGGTACTCACACCTCTTAATGGCTGCTCTGTGGCATGGACCTTGTACTTATGATGAGCGTCACGATTCTGTCCGTATTGATTCCTTGTCGGTCGGCCGTCTCGAGTGCTAACGAGTTTCGCTTGCTTCTCGTTTTCCTGGGTCGGAATATTGGAATTTACAAAAATTTGCGTGTGAAATAAATCAGTAAGTCCACTTATCTTTTTCTTGTCTAGTAAGCGACGGCGCCGATTGTTTCTGCCATGATGAAACTTTTCACTTTTCTTATTCCTCGATTCTACCCTTGCACTGGTGCACTCACGGTTCCCTGTAGTATCGCCATGACGGGGTTGGTTTCGTGCGAGTCTTCCTTGTGCTCGGGATTCACCTAAGTAGGAATCATCAGAAAATATCAAAGCTGAAGGCTGACGAAAAAAATGAGTTTGCTTAGACTCCTTTCCAGCTCGTCCATTCGTCCGAGCTGTTGGAGCTGGAGCAGATGAAGTTTGCTCCAGCGAGCACCCTTAAAATGATAATGAAGCAGGGTGCTCAGGCGCACATGCATAAAGCGTTGCAATCGTGAAGCCTGTCATAGGCTTCGACGCTTTAATAAACGCCTCAGTTTCGAGGCTCGTTATTCCACCGGTAGGTCATCAGAAGTCTAGAGGGAACGTGTAAAGGTGTGCATAATTGTTATTATGGTCCCCTCCGATGACCTCACAAAGGCGTTTAGATGACGTGAAACGCCTTTTAAAAACTAAAGGACCTAGCCGATACCATTCCAAGACGAGGAAGGATCGTAGATGTAGAGAGCTTTTTTTCCACGTAGATGACGGCGTGGAAAAGATCCCCCTCGCTCTGTCAATTCTTGCAGACCAGAGTTCTTTATTGAGAAACATAATTGGTATCGCTAGATCTAAGTTTAGAGGATCACCGGTGGAATCATCCATCAGGAATCGCACAAATGAATAAGAAATCCTTGGAAGATGGTAATGAAGGCACAGACGATTCCAAATGGATTGAGCAAACGAGCACTCGAAGAATAAATGCTGGATTGTCTCTATGATGCCACAATGTAGACAACCAGCAGATCTGACCACCCTCCATAGACGAAGACGTTGGAGGGAGTAAAATCCGTGGTGCAGCAACCGCCATTGGATGGAAAACACGGTTCCGTCGAAGGCAACAGATTTCAATGCCTTTAAGAAGGCTGACCACGGATAATCTGGGCGGAGGCGAAAGATGTCGGTGGACTCACCCTGGTCAGACTGCTGGAAGAACCAAGATAGACGCAAGTGACCCCAATCTTGGTAGTCTACATTGCGCAACGCTGGTAAGATAGTCACTAAGTCCCCTTGGAACAGATGGTATATGTTCGGGTGACGCATATTAATCGTAATTGGCAGCAAGGGTGGCAACGGTATCCTATTCACTTTGAAGAACACACGGAGATATGAAAACACAAAGTTCGCCCACAAAGGTGGGGGGAAGAGAAAAACACGAATCATTGCAGCAAGCCTTGCTGCAATGAGGTATCGCCGGATCGCGGGCAGGCCTAACCCTCCCCTTTCAAAGGGAGTGAAGAGAAACCCTGCCCGAACAGGATGACGCTGAGCAAACCTCCCCCACACACAATTAACCATAGCACTGCGAACTTTGCGGAGCATGTTAGCTGGTGGCAAAGTGAATAGGCACTTAGATGACAATAACGGGAGGATGTGGGTCTGCACAAACCGCACCTTGACAAGCATTGACGTAGAAAAGCCAAAATTCCTGTCAAGGCGGGCAATACACTTATCCACCACTTGCTGCCAATGAATAGAGTCCATGTCCGGTAGAAAAGAAAAAATAAATCCAAGCACTGTGATCTGACCACACCATGTTATTGGGAATGACTTGAGCTTGTCGATCGTCCATTTCCCAATCGCAATTCCCTTCGACTTGACGAGGTTGATGGTACTCCCCGTCGAAGTACTGAAGAGATCGAAGGTTTCTTTGTAAATGCTCAGGGAATATGAATCAGACGCAAACAACACAACGTCGTCTGCGTAAGCTAATGTCCTGATGTTGATGGACGCAGCTGGTAACTCATATCCCCGAACCTCCGGGTGGCGGTTCAAGAACTGGAGTAATGGCTCCAAATAGAAGATGTATAGGAGAGGCGATAGAGGACACCCCTGCCTGACACCTTTCAAGAGTTCGAAGGTAGACGAAGTGGAGCCATTAACCGCCACACATGATGTGGCCGATGCATACAGTGAAGAAATAATCACAGCAAAAGCCCGAAGATGAAGCTGGTGAAACACTTGGAATAAAAATTCGTGATTCACCTTGTCAAACGCCTTTTCCTGGTCGAGACTTAACACCGCAAGAGTTTGTTGACGAACTTGCGCTTCTTCCATAACACACCGAATAGTAATAAGATTGTCCGTCATCCTGCGCGATGGAATTGAGCAGGATTGGCCCGGATCAAAAAACTCGTCGGCGATAAGCTTAAGACGTTGCTGGAGCACCCCAGTGAAGATTTTGTAGTCCGTGTTAAGTAATGTAATCGGTCTCCACTGGGTCACGAGTTTTGGATCCGGGCATTTAGGGAGTAAGATGATTTTCCCTACAGTAAATTCCGGTGTGATGGAAGACGGGTCTTGAATGATGGAATTAAAGACTCGCACCAGGAAGGGCCCAAGAAGTTTCCACGACGAATTGAAGAATGAGTATGGTATGCCGTCTAAGCCCGGGCTGGACTGATGACGGCCGTCTGCTGAGAGAAACTTCTTGACTTCATCTTCGGTGAAGGGACGTGTTATGAACGAATCGGATTCCACAGAAAAAGGTCTCAATGCCTCTATCCACTGCTTCGTGGTGTCAGACGGAATGATTGGATGGCTAAAAAATGATGAAAAGTGAGAGTGAAAGGCTGATAAGATGTCGGCATCAGATTCCACTTCCTCACCTTCCACCAATAAACGATGGCAATGTTTATTGTTAGCCCGACGCCTCTCCTCAGCGAAGGCTGCCGATGACATGTGCCGGACGTCAGCAGCCCAGGTGAGTTTGGCTCTGAGTGCTGCGCCGGCAGCTTTCCGGTTCATTAGAGCGTTTATTTCGCTCTTCACCTGTTGAATGTCAGCCTGAAACTCCTCCTTAGGGGTGGAACAGCGGAGGAGTCGTAATATTTCTTGCAGCATGAGGAGGTAACGATGACGACGTCTGGCTGCATCCAATCCAATCTTCCGGAAAAATTTTTTGATTTTAGTCTTAAAGTTCAACCACGATACAAGCGTAGGAGGCACATTGTGGAGATGTTTTTCCACAAACTGAACGAACATTCCCCGGTACTCTTCATTGTCGAGCAGAGAAACGTTTAAAAACCAGTTCTTGTTGGCGACTTGATCTGCAGCAATTGCCGGAGAAACAAATGGAGGATCCCACGACCACAAGATGGCACTATGGTCGGAAAAGGCGCAAGGAATGACCTCCATTGTTCCAGCTGCACCAGCAAACACATTGTCGACCAGAAAAAGATCAAGTCGCGATGCCACAGTGGGTCCTTGATGAAATGTGAACCCACTGAGATCACCACGAGAATTCACTGGCCAAAGATCAAACAATGCATTTTGCTGGCACAGACGATGCACATGTCCAGACGAAAAGATGTTGTTGGCGTCTGGACGACAGTTAAAATCACCAGCAATCACTACAGGAAATGATGTACACAGATAGACTTGTAGGTCGATGAAAAAGTCACGTTTCTCTGCACTCGTGCACGGAGCATACACGTTAAGCAACCGGAATTGAAATTTAGAGGATGAAATGTCTAAAGATATTACCCTGCACTCGCTGTCGCACAAATAATTCGACACCTGAATGGAGGGGTTGAGGATGATGGTTGCAACCCCTTGCCCAAACGGTGACGAAGAGTTAATAAAAAATTGTCCACGAGGAAATTGTCTGCGAAGGCAGGGTAGATCGTACCATACTTGTGCAGGATCAAGTTTCACTTCCTGAAGCACAAGTATGTCCGGCCTGTACAGGGCAATAAACGTCGACAAAACCGATTGCTTAAAGGACGAACCCAGGGAACGCACGTTCAGTGAGATGACCTTCATTGTGGAATCACGTTGCTGGTTCTTGACACTTATCCGAAGGAGACTGGAGCTTCACTGATGATGGTGGAGGCTCCTTCGACTTCCGCCTCGGTGAACGGAACGAGGATGAAGACGAAGTGCTGCGATGATGGCTCTCGCAGCTGTCTCGCTCGGTAGAAGAAGCAGCAACGCCGTCCCTTCTGCTGTGATGCCGTCTGGTTTTATGCCTGCGAGATTTGGATGACGTCGCAGGCACATCCCGCTGTGCTGATGCTGATGACTTGGCATTCCCAGCAGATGATGACACTGAAGCTGAAGTGGGCGCACAGGCAATCCGAAGAGGCTGCGAAGCCGATGTCTTCGCCGGCGGAGGAAGAGATGGAAAATCCTCCTCTGGGAAGATAGATTCGGATAACGCCGATACGTCCACATCATCTTCTGCAGAGCTCACCTCCTCAACCATCGAGATGTCACTTGATGGCTCAGGGAAGGGGGCGCCGTCTAGGATCTCTGATGGGGGAGGAGTGTATGGTATCTCCTCCCTCGGCTTATCAGCTAGTGGCGCTGGAGGCGGTGGCATCTCCTTCCTAGATTCCAAAGGAGGCGGAGATGGCGTCGTACGCTGCCTTCGAGGTGGGCGTGAAGGCGACGTGGCTCTGCTCGGCTCAGATGACTTGGCCGGTGATGTCATCATCGGAGGTTGCTGGGGAGACACTCCTTTAGGCGATGAAGGAGCTGCTGGTGATGCAAGTGTCCTCTCCGGGCACTGGTGAAATTTATTAACTACTTTGTTGCAGTAGCTGCATTTCACCAGGAGAGGACAGTCTTTCCTGACGTGGGCCGTCTTCTTGCAGTACCAGCAGCACTGTCTTTGACCTTTGTAAGACACGGAGACTTTATCTCCGCGCATTACAACATCCTTGGGAATGTCTCTATGCAAGTCCATGTAGACTACGATGTCGCCCGTCTTTTGAAGAGGAGAATCAGGGTGCTGAGGGTACGAAACCCTATGCACCACACCGTAGTCAGCCATATATCCTTTGAGATATTTCTCTGTCATCAGCGGCGATGCACCCCGGATAACGACTGGAACATATCCGGGTTCTGCATAGCTCAGGTGGACGGTGGTCTGCCCTACCTTGATAAAATCAGCAGACACAATTCGGTCTGCCACATTACGTTGCCTACAGAGCATCCTCGACTCAGTCGGGGTAAGTCTCTGCAGGACCAAAACAGCGGGATCGCCAGACGAGAGAACAGGAGGTATACTCGTTTTAGAGTACAACTCCTTCATAAACATGCCGACGGAAAAAGGCCCGTCGGCAATCATATTCACCATGTTTTCCATGGTGAATGGATAAAGTCACAAAAAGTTCGGAAGGGGGGGGGGGGGTGAAACCTCCCCCGGGGTTACCTGGGGGAGGGACACCAAGAGTCACACAAAAAGATTTCACGCAAGCTGAAGTTGTTAATTGCTGCGTGAAAATCTTTTAACAGTTCAAAAAGTCACTCACAATATGACGTCACAAATCGGAATCGGTCGTCCGACTTTGGCTGTTGGAGCTAAGGCAGATGGTGATGCCTCAGCAGACGCCTAAACAAAGATCTTAAATTTCTAGGCGCCTAGGCGCACATGCCGAAAGTGTCTAGCAGTCCGATTAGGGACTGCGCAACTTTATAAACGCATCAAAAACGAGGCCCGCTCGCTACCGGCGAAGTATCAAAATGCCATCGGAAAAGTAAGGTGGAAAGTCTGGTCTCCTCCGATGACCTCGCATAAACACTTGGATGATGAATAGCGTTTTTTAAACGAAGACGGACCTAGCTTTGACCATTCAAGCAGAAGGAAGAAACGGAGATGAATGGCCACTTTCCTCCATACAGCTGTGAGAGGAAGAGGTCTACCTAGCGATCGACTTACACGGGCCAGCCAGAGTTCTTTGTTAATGAAGGCGATCGCTAGAGCTAGGTCCGGTTTCAATACCTCGCCGGTGGAATCGTTTATTAAGAAGCGCACAGACTGATACGAAAACTGCACCAGCCCATAGTGCTGCTTCAAACGATCCCAAATCGATGTTGCAAACGGGCACTCGTAGAAAATATGGCTGACTGTCTCTTCAGTGCCGCAGAACAAACATCCAGCAGACTCGACCACTCTCCACTGATGAAGTCGAGCGAAAGAGTGAAATCCGTGATGCAACAGTCGCCATTGATAGTTGAACAATGTCCGCTCAAAAGCAAAAGATTTCAGAAGCTTTAGGACTGCTGCCCACGGATAATCAGGGAAGAACTTAAGGATGTCAGTTGTCTCCCCTGAGTCGGACTGCTGGAAGAACCACGATAGGCGTAATAAGCCCCATTCTTGTGGATCCAGACGGCGTAGCAATGGTAAAAATGTCACAATATCGAGAGTAAAAGTCTTGTAAAAGTTGGGTTGTCGATGATAGGTAAACACTGGCAACAAGGGAGGCAAAGGAAGCCTATTCACCTTGAAGAAGACACGTAAATGCGAATAAACAAAATTCGCCCACATGGGGGGAGGGAAAAGGAATACCCGAATCAATGCAGCCAGTCTGGCAGCAATGAGATATCGTTTGATGTCGGGTAAACCTAAGCCACCTCTCTCAAAGGGGGTAAAGATGAATGAGGCTCGCAGGGGATGACGTCGCTGAGCCGACATTCCCCACACGCAGCTCACCATCGCACTACGCAGTCTCTGAAGGTCATTGTACGAAGGCAAGGTGAATAGGCACTTAGATGTTAACACTGGAAGCACATGTGTCTTTATAAACCTCACCTTGACAAACATCGAAGTTGGAAAACGGAAGTTTCTGTCAAGGCGAGCGATGCACTTCTCAATCACTTGTTGCCAGTGCATAGAGTCCATAGTCGGTAGAAAGGAGAAGACATATCCTAGCACCACGATTCGGTCACACCATGTTATTGGGAAAGATTTAAGATAGTCCACAGTCCAGTTCCCAATAGCAATACCTTTAGACTTGACGAGGTTGATGGAACTCCCCGTCGAAGTACTAAAGCGGTCAAAAGTCTCTTTATAGATGCTCAAGGAATATGCATCAGACGCAAAAAGCACTACGTCATCTGCATAAGCCAGCGTCCTGATGTTAATGGATGCGGCTGGCAAATCATATCCTCGAACATCTTGGTGGCGATTCAAAAACTGAAGTAATGGTTCCAGATAAAAAATGTACAGGAGGGGGGATAATGGACACCCCTGCCTGACACCTTTTAAGAGTTCGAAGGTGGAAGATGTGAAACCATTAATCGCCACGCATGATGTGGCCGAATCGTAGAGGGCGGAGATCAACGTAGCAAAAGCCCGAAGACGAAGATGACAAAACACTTTGAAGAGAAATAAGTGATTCACTTTGTCAAATGCCTTTTCTTGGTCAAGGCTTAACACAGCTAGAGTTTGACGGCGTGCACAGGCTTCCTTCATCACGCACCGAATGGTGATTAAATTGTCCGACATCCTGCGAGATGGAATGGAGCAGGATTGTCCGGGGTTGATGAACTCGTCAGCATAGATTTTAAGTCTTGATTGGAAGACGCCAGTGAAGACCTTATAATCCGTGTTGAGAAGGGTTATAGGCCTCCACTGGGTGACGAGCTCTGGATTCGGCACTTTAGGGAGTAGGATGATTTTCCCCCTAGTGAACTCTGCGGTGATGGAGGAAGGATCTTTGATGATGGAATTCAGCACTTTAACCAAGAAAGGGCCAAGAAGTTTCCATGTCGCATTGTAGAAAGAGTATGGAATGCCATCCATACCCGGGCTGGACTGATGACGGCCGTCCGCTGACAGGAACTTCTTGACTTCGTCTTCGGTGAAGGGGCGTGTAATGAAGGCATCGGAATCCTCTGAAAAAGGTCGCAGTGACTCGATCCAATTGTCCGTGGCATCTGATGGGAAGATTGGGTTACTAAAGGCAGACGAAAAGTGGGAGTGGAAAGCTGATAAGATGTCGGAATCAGCATCCACTTCCCTACCTTCCACAACCAAACGGCGACATTTCTTGATGTTGGCTCGACGTCTCTCCTCAGCAAATACGGCCGATGACATATTTCTGACGTCAGCCGCCCAGGTGAGTTTGGCTCTGAGCGCTGCGCCAGATGCTTTCCGGATCATCAGAGCGTTGAGTTCGCTCTTCACCTGACGAATATCAGCCGCAAACTCCTCCTTAGGGGTGGAATTTCGGAGGAGCCGGAGGATTTCTTGGAGCATAAGGAGATGACGACGGCGGCGCCTCGCCGCATCAATCCCAATCTTCCTAAAAAATCGTTTGATTTTGTTTTTGAACACAAGCCACGAAGCAAGAGTAGGAGACACGTTGTGGAGATGTTTTTCCACAAACTGAACAAACATTCCCCAGTATTCCTTGTCGTCGAGCAGAGAAACGTTCAGGAACAAGTTTTTATTTGGAGCACTGCCTGCGGCACAGGCTGAAGATGGAGGTTTCCATGACCACATGATGGCACTGTGGTCAGAAAAAGAACACGGAATAACCTCCATCTGTCCAGGTGAGCCAGCAAAAGCATTATCGATCAAAAATAAGTCAAGTCTAGATGATATAAGGGGTCCTTGATGGAAAGTGAACCCCGGTTGATTTGTCAGTGACTGGTGTATCCATAGATCGAATAATGCATTTTGCTGACATAAATGATGCACATGTCCAGACGAAAAGTTGTTATCATCGTCTGGATGGCAGTTGAAGTAGCCAGCAATCACCACAGGCACAGCACAACACAAATAATAGTTCAGATCATCGAAAAAAGTCCGTTTCTCTGCTGATCCACATGGCGCATATACGTTAAGCAATCGGAGAGACACACCTGATGTTAAAATGTCTAACGAAATTACTCTGCACTCGCAGTCATACATACAGTTCGACACCTGAAGGGAAGGGTTGAAGATGATGGTAACAACCCCTTGTCCAACAGGTGAAGATGAATTTATAAAGATATGTGCACTAGGGAATTGACTGCGAAGGCCAGGTAGATCGTAACCTTTCTGCGAGGGAGCTAGTTTAACTTCCTGCAGAAAAAGGATATCTGGCCAGTACAAAGCAATAAAAGTCAATAATACCGATTGCTTAAAATGGGAACCCAGGGAACGTATGTTCAGCGAGATGACCTTCATTCAGAGGATTTAGGTGGAGGAGGCTGACCTAACTTCGATGGAGGCTGGTTCGTCTTCGACAACGAATAAGGCTCAGCAGTCCTTCGAAGTGGTGAGCGCGTCCGATGAGAGGAACTATGGCGGCTACTCACACTGCCGTCCCTCTCGGACGATGAGGATGCCTTCTTGCTTCTTCTGCTACGATGACGGGACTTCTTCTTGCGGGGAGACTTGCTCTCCGAAGGCCCTTCCGGCTGCGTCGATGTGGAGATCGCCGTTGGAGCCGAAGATGACACTGGGAACGATGCAGGAAGACGGGTGATTCCCACTGGCTGCGACGTTGGTAGAGACGGAGGGGGGAGAGCTGGAAATTCCTCCTCCAAAGGCGTCGAAACATCACCCAATGGGGCATCGATGTCTTCCTCCGCAGAGACCACATCTTCATCCATCACGATGTCGCTTGATGGCTGAACCAAGGATGTCTCCTCAACAACCTCTGAAGACGGAGGGAATGATGATGGCGCCTGCTCGTCTTCAGTAGGAAGTGGAGGCAAAGATGGCTGCGGTGAAGCGGCCCGCGACGTACGAGGAGAAGGTACGGGCCGGGCCGGTCGTTGTGGCTCTGCATCATGTTCATCTGATGTCATCTTCGGTGACGGACGAGGCGATGAAGTGACAGCTGCGGTACTGCCGTCCATCTTCTCCGGGCAACGATGGCTCCTGCCCACCAAGCGTGAACATTTGGCACACTTTTTCAGGAGAGGGCAATCTCTCCTGACATGAGAAGACTTTTTGCAGTACCAACAGCACTGCCTCATCCCCTTATAGTACACGAAGACACGTTCTCCGTGTAAAATAAGGGAATCTGGAATGTCCTTGTCCACCTCATATCGAAATATATGTCGCCGTTCTGGAGCCGGGGAGTATCTGCGTGCTCAGGGCGGTAGATACCGAGCACTTCCCCAAACTCCGACATAAAATTTCTGATATAAGCCGTGGACAACAACGGCGAAATTCCCCTGACGTAGACTGTGAGGTGGCCAGGGTCCGCGTGATAGAAGCTGACGGTGGTGTTGCCAACTTTCACGCACTCCACATCGACGATGCGATCAGCAATTGCGCTTGATTTGCAGAGCATTCTCAACTCCGTAGAGGAGAGTCTCTGCAACACCAAGATCGAAGGGTCTTCAGAGGCTAAAATCGGCGGTACACCAGATTTGGCGTACAGCGCCTTCATGAACGAGGCGACGGGGAAAGGCCCGTCCGCCATCAACATGACCATTCTGTCCATGG
>JAHWFO010014579.1:0-18451 GCA_023313115.1 Rhysida immarginata
TGAACTAATTTTTTTATTGCAAAATTCTCTTCCCCATGATCTGTATAATATATATCTCAAGTTTCGTCAAAATCTGATGACCAGAACGGCCGTAGAAGGGTCTAAATTGTGTCACTTTAATTATAACCACCCTGTAGAAATGCGATTAAAGATGATGTTTTAACAATGCATGAAGTTTTCGCGCTCAGGCTCTCTTTAGGTGGTGTTGTCAGTACTCAGCAAAAATTGTGTACGCGGTGCGACTAAAGAAGTTTTCACTTCAAAAAATAAATTTACCAACTTACAAGATCATTTAACCTTTAACTGGTATGGCGGATTTGTGTGGCGCAATTGCCTCCAAAATTATTCACACCCTAACCAAAATAACAGAAAAGTGAATGCTTCAGAAAATCGGTTTATTTCTAACTTATCGATACAATAATCAGCTATAAAAATAAATACATTTCATGCTCAATTATTTTATTTTGACAATTATAAATAAAAATTGCAGTTGACGTGAATTGCACTGAGAATCAAATTTGACGTGCTCAAGCAAGAATTGTTTTGCAGTTAACATAATACAATGCATTTGGCCTTCGCAATGTTATCGGAGTAGAGGTACAGGGTGTTTCACCAAAAGTGAAACAATAGCCCAATTTTAAAAATTAAATTTGAGATAGTACCTTCAATGGAAGGATTCTTATACTTTTATACGAGTGGTTTTTAGGTGTATTCCATTTCCAAAAAAAAAACTTAGCCATTTTCGAATATGGAAGTCAATAGAAAAAAATGATTACATTAAATACTGTGGATGCCAATACCTTAAAACACAAACCAAGTCCGCTTTTCCACAAAGATTTTTATTCACCATGAATATGCATATTTCGACTACCAGGTAGTTTTCTTTCAACATCTACCTGGTAGATCATGATCAGCTGAAAGATAACTACTTGGTAGTCGAAATATTCATATTCATGGTGAATAAAAATCTTTCTGGAAAAGCGGACTTTGTATTTTATGGAAGTCAAATTTGAAATGTGCAATAGAGATCCCTGTTTTAAATGGTATTTTCAGTTTGTACACAACATTTACACTCCGTCCAAAGAAAGAAAAACTGAGGGTGTCCAGTTAAATTTCCAATTTCAATTGCAAAATATTGTTAACTTTATTCAGCAACAATGTCTAACACATGAAATTGGGAATTTAATTAGACAAGCCCAGTTTTTCTTTCGTTAAACAGCGTATAAGAAGTGTTTTATTCTTGGTGGCTTTTTCAATTGATCCAACAGTTTAGGAGATAAAAGGCACTGAAAAGTGTGGTGAGCTCGATTTAAAGAAAAGGAAGAAAAAAAAAAAAGGAAAAAAAAAACCAAGTGTTCACCAATTTTAACGAAAACGAAGGTTGACGGTGGTCTATCAATGTGGAGTGCGGTATTTTCAGAGGGAAGAATGTAGAGCCACATTTCCTTAATGGACCTCTTAATGGAAGGCAGTATGCCAACTTCATCACGAACACCCTTCCCTTACTTTTGGAAGATGTACCTCTTTAAGCCCAAATATAAATGTGGCTTCAGCAAGACGGCGCTCCACTACATTACTCCACATAGCTAGAATCGCCGTTACGAACGCTTTCCATGACAGATGACCCCCTTCAATCCCATGCTCTAACTCCAATCTGCTTTTTTTGGGGGAGGAGGGAGACTGTTAAAGAGTTTAATAAGAATATGCGGTGCAGAATCCGAGCTGCGTGCAATGCATTGAAGGAGGGAACAATACTGCATTCAGAAAGGTCTCTGCAACATCGCTTAGATCAAAAGCATTTGAACATCTATTATAAGGTTTATTGCACAACCATTGTTTTTGTAGTATTGCAAAAATGGTTATGTTCAAATAAACCATTGTTATACAGTTGTATTTAGGAGCAATTTCTGTTTTTTGCATTTTCTGTAAATTCAAACAGTACACATTCACTGCCGCTATGTCCTAAACCAGTGGTTTCCAACCTTTTTCGAATCGCGACCCCTTTTTAACAGGGTGGTACACATGGATAAAGTAAAAATCCCCCTTTTTAATTTATCCGTGGTAGTACATAGCGAAATATATCTCAAAATCTGCTAGCTCGATGACCCCCAGGTTGGGAACCAGGGTCCTAAACGATTGGATCAATTGAAACAATCTGAAAAAAACATTAAAAATAGGGGTTTTCATTGCACATTTCAAAGTTGATTTCCATATTCGAAAATGGCATCGGTTTTTTGAAAATGGAATTCACAAAAACACCTCATATAAAAGTACAATAATTCTTGCATTAAAAGTATTGTCGGATTTGTATTTTAGAAGTTGCGTATTAGTTCACTATAGGTGAGATGCCCTGTATTTTGCCAATAAAGTGGTTGTCGCAAATATATCCTTAATACAGGAAAAAAACTTCAAAGCTATGCATGCGAGACAGATAATGGTAATTTATGTTAAAGAATTTAAACATTAAATAATGGCTATTGCATTCGAGAAAAAAGGTGAATTTGTTGTTAAGTATTTTAGTAGAATATCCTCTTTTTCATCCGGGATAAAAACTAATAGCAATCTCCGGCAATAAAAATGAACTGTTTTACATGGGAAGAGATAAGTATGCATCTGGTATACGAATCTGCAGTCCGAATTTATCACGACATATTTTCAAATCGTCGCACAGTGGAGTATTTGACACTAAAAGCTGGTCATAACCGTTTTTTCTTCCTATTTATATGTGACAATCGCGATTGTAAGTAACTGATACGAAAAAAACCGTTATTATGTCTTAACGATTATTATAAAACTTTTCTCCTTTTTCCATTTCAAATTTGTTCCTATTTCCAACAATCGGGAAGTTCGGGAGCAGGAGCGCAGCAGACGCGTGCGCGCGCAGTTTAAAAAAAAAAAGTCAAAAAATAAAATTCAACCTCCGCTACTTTTTTCTTTTCAGCTAACAATGTTAAGATGTTATATGACAAAATTCAGTTTCATTTTCTGCTCGGACGAACCCGGAAACATAACAAAAACGCTAATTTGTAAAATTTATTGACTGAATTTTTTTTTTCACTTCAAATTACACCTCAAAGAATACAAAAAAAAAAGATTCCTAGGACATTGTAACAAGTGAATAATACAGTACATACATTTCCCAACATGTCCCATTATGAAAATCTTTCCTAAAGACAGAATTACTCCGCTTAATCGTCGATTAAAATTATGCGGTTTTTAGAGCGCCGAGATTTGCAACGTGCAACGAAAAATAAGACGAGATTCCGACTGGCAAAACAATTGAACTCTTAAAGAGCTAATCTTTGATGTACCATCTATTGTACTGTACCCTCATGTCATTACAATTGTTGAATTGTGAATTCAAGAAATCTAGGTTATGGCCAGCTTTTAGTGTCAAATACTCCACTGTGCGTCGTGTCCCTAATCAGGTGTTTTCTCGATTGCACAGAAAGCTGAGAGACTGGATCATTTTATTGTACAGATTAATAAAACTGGTAGTGAAAATGTCGTTACATTTGAGCTGGAAGTTGTGGTGTACGTCGTTTCGAAGAGAATCCTCGTTATCAGCACAAGAGCTGTCGCCCATCATCTTGAAACGAACAATATCTCGGTTTGGAAGATCCTACATCAAAACCAATTTCATCCATTTCATCATCATCCGGTCCAAGCCCTCCAACCACCCGACTATCCTCTTCGAGTACAATTTGTTCAGTGGTCTCTGCAACAGAGTGCAATAGGATATAGGCCGGCTAGGTCGAAAGCTTTCTAGTTCTCGACTCCATCTGGTCGTGGGTTCGAATCTCGCCATGGGCATGATGTTTGTGTTTGTCCCGGGCTGCGTACAGATATAACTTGTGTAAAAGGCGCAAAATGACCTTAGTAGTCGACGCCAAATTTCTAATAAACCAACCAATCGGATCTAGCGTTTTCGATGTCGGTTTTATTCACGAATGATCAAGGAATTTACAACAATCATATGTACATAATCCTCTCTCACCTGTGACACCTAGTTATCAGTGAAAGTTCAGTGTTAATGTTTGGGCAGACATTCTCCATGCTTCCAGAACGTTAAAACGCCGATGTGTATTAAATCTTCTTACAAGTTTTGCCAGAGTTGCTTGGCTGCCTCGATCGCTGGACCAAAACCTTTTACATTTCTACTGGGGATATCTGAAGAAACGTGGTGTACGATACTCCTGTGGATTCGGAAGAAGAGCTGGTAGTGCCAGCAAGTGACCATTTTTAAGGGACACTGAATGAATTTTTGGCCATGTCAGAAATTCAATAAGACGCTTTGAGATATGCAATTGTTACTCAAAGTCAACAGTTTGAATATCTTTTGTAATTTTACAAACATGTATTTGGTTATTAATAAATCGGCCAAGTGCGAGCCGGACTCGCGCTTCAAGGGTTCCATACTACCATATATTTTTTATTAATTTGTTTGTTATTTGTTACACAGTCCGCCATAAGGGAAATTTCAACTGGCTACCTATTAAAGTTCAAAAGATACAGCCCTTAAAAGGTCGGACGGACGGACAGCGGTGGCTTAATAATAGGGTACGGAACCCTAAAAACGTTGTGACCATCAGTATCAAGTACTCTAATTTCTCAGCTTTCTAGAAATACATTAACGAAAGAAACAATATTATGAGGAAGGATGCTTGACAATTTTTTTATGTAACAAAGATTCATTTGCGACCCCCAGTTTATTGGCGAATGATATTCAAACTAAAGTCCTCTCCAAGCCTTAAAAATTCTTACACAGTCCGAAACGCCCTGTATAGCTGATTTAACGTCATAAGCCGAGAATTAGCTATAAAACTATTTTCAAACAACTTAAACTCCCGGTTTCAACAGTGGCTTGAATTATTCGGAAGTCAGAACTCTCGTATTCCAAACGAGCGCTAATGCTTACTGAAGGCCATTGTTGAATTCAAATACCATATTGAATTTGTACTCAACAATGGTTTGAGCAACAGTATTAGCGCTCATTCTGAATACGGGCTTATTGTCTACTGGAATTTTTGCTAATCGGTCTGGACGAGGAAGAAACCCCAAATTAAGTGAATAAGGCCATTCGAAATATACTAAGAAATCGCGCGAAAAACTCTAGCTGCCTTTGGTTATGGAAAAAGGTCGACGACCAACCCATTATGGAAAAAAGTCCGATTCAGTGGAATTTTTGAAAAAAGGTCCGATTCAGTGGAATTTTTGAAAAAAAAGGTCCGGAATTTTTGAAAATCGACCACCCCAAGATAACATCCTGGCTACGGCCCTGTGACCATCAAGTGTTAGCTACAACAGGAATCTGTGTGTCAAACGAGGAGACTCCACGTACTGTGACTCACCGAATTTAATAAAACAAAATCTACGAGTAGCTTTAATCCAAATAAATACCGATGCAAAGTTATTTGATGCACTTTTCAAACTTTTCCGAATAGTTTATTGCAATGTATGCAGTTTATAAATACCCGAACTGTGGGGCGTAATAATACTTATAACGTCTTGGTTTTCATCTTACAGATACGTATTAAAGTCCCGTCTTCGTCAAATTACACTAATTAGCACAATTGCATAGAAGACCGCAGAAAGGGCTCTTAGAAGTAATTGGTATGCGAATTCGAATCTGATGGCCTCTACCAATTGGGTCATTTATTTTTTATCAAATTCACTGAATCCGTACGTGGAGACTTTGTAAAACTACAATTCGTCGGGTCTTGCACAAGCATAAGTGTAAAGTATGTGTTCCTTGCAAGGTTCTCCATTAAGCCAGCTTAGAAGCGGAAGCGCTTAGAGTTTGCATAGTAACACTTTAATAAGCCAGAGGGCTATTAAAAGCATATATTGTAGTCTGATGAAACTAAAATTGAGTTACTTTGCCAATCTTACGAGTAAAGTTTGGCGACAAAGAAAAGCTCATCTAAGAGAAAACGCCCTTACAACTCTGAAAAATGGTGGTGGATCCATCATTTCATGGGGGTATTTTGCTGCTAGGGACCTGGAGAACTAGAAAGAATTGACGGCATCCGGAAATTATAAAAGTATACCAGTACATTTTGAATAAACATTGCATTTGAGACCCTCCGCAAAAATGCTACGGGGATCTCTCAACATAACGATCCAAAGTATACATCCAAATCAATGTTATTGTAGCTACAGAAAAAGGAAATTTAAGATTCAACTGGCAGTCAGTCACTACATTTAAATCAATAGAAAGTCTGTTGAACGGATTGAAGAACAAAACGGGAAAACGACACCCCAGGATATTGAAGGAGACAAAACACAGATGAAATGAAGATCTTGTGGAGCTGATGTAGACGAAACAGATGAAAAGAAGGTCTTGTGAAGAAATATTATAGGAAAAGCAACAACACAGTAAACAGGCGAAGAAAATCTAGATGACAGTCCGATGATCAGTAGCACGTTGATAACAAAATTTGAGTGAATAAAAAATAACGTCTTCGGGATTTTTATCCCATTTTGTTTAGGTTCCCCTGAAGTTATTAGCAGGCGCACCTGGTTATAACCAATAAATGGGATGTTATTTCAAGAATTTGTGACAGGGGTTTAGATTTGTCATAAATCAATAAAAAATTTTACATTAGTTTTATTTTTTTAATTTATTCAATTTATTCACAATTTTGAGTTAAGAGTTTTATTTTGCCATTGTTGTGTAATCAGATAACAAGGGACTGTCAGCTGTTTTAGGCAATCCAGCTCATTTTCCTAGCAAGACCAGTTTGTAAACTTTTGAATGAAATTTCATTCAAAAGTTTACAAACTGAAGATGAAATAAAAATCCCGAAGACGTTATTTTTTATTCACTCAAATTTTCTTATCAACGTGCTACTGATCATCGGACTGTCATCTAGATTTTCTTCGCCTGTTTACTACGTTTCTTTTGTGTTTCCTGTAATATTTCTTCACAAGACCTTTTCATCTGTGTTTCGTCTACTTCAGCTCCACAAGACCTTAGTTTCATCTGTTTCGTCTCCTTCAACTTTTGTATTTCTCATATTGGATGACTTTTTTTAACTGTTTTTAATATTTATTTTATTTCTATTTTTTTGAATTAAAATGGAGTTATTTTTTTAAAATAATTTTACAGAATTCAACTCTTACTCTTATATAATAAGCAGTAGTGATGGGATATTACTTTCAAGTTAGTTTAACTACAGCTACTAACTATTTTAAAAATTAGTAATTACAAATACTCTGAAAATAAACAATAAAAGCCAGAAACTGGATACCAGTATACTACGAGGGGAGTTCAATAAGTAATGCAACACTTTTTTTCTCGGCCAATTTTGGTAGAAGAAACTGGACATTTCTTGTGGAACATTTTCAAACATTTCCGCTTCGTCTCGTAAAGTTTCATTGACGTCCGAAATGTGACAGCGCTATAGTGAGCTGTTAAAATGGCGTCTACAGTGGAGGTGCGTTCCAAACAACGGGCAGTGATTGAGTTTCTTTTGGCGGAAAACCAGGGCATCTCAGATATTCATAGGCGCTTGCAGAATGTCTACGGGGATCTAGTGAGTCGTTGGGCAAAGCGTGTAATCATCGCCGCAAGGTCAAGTAAAACTGTCTGATCTCCCGCGAGCTGGCCAGCCGTGCACAGCTCTAACTCCTGCAATGTCGGAACATGCGAACACTCATTCGAGCAGATCGACGGATTTTCATCTGTTTGGCCGAATGAAGAACGCAATCCGTGGGACGCACTACGCGGATGAAGAAGCAGTTATTGATGCAACACGATGTTGGCTCCGACATCAACCAGTGGAATGGTACCGTGCAGGTGTACAGGCCCTCACTTCAAGGTGGCGTAAAGCCGTAGCATTGAATGGAGATTACGTTGAAAAATAGTGTTGTGTAGCTAAAAGATTGGGGAATAACATGGTGTATTTGAATGCTGTATAAAACAACCCCTTTTTTCCGAAAAAAAATGTGTTGCATTACTTATTGAACTCCCCTCGTAATTAAAGGATCACTGAAAACACTAATCCACATAATTTTTATTGACTCAGATATACATTTCGGAAACCAAATTTCCTTCATCAGTGACTATCTGAGTCAATAAAAATTATCATGTGGATTAGTGTTTTCAGTGTTCCTTTAATTAGTATACTCTGAAAATACTTTATTGAAGTAATTATAACTACATGGTTAACTTACTACAATATAAGTTAACTACTTTTATAATTTCTTTTGAATTAACTTTTTATCCACTTATGTAATAAACTTAAGGCCAAATTTTTTTTTACAATGTTACCGAAAGGCGCTTTATGCTATTAGAGTTCTCACACTGTAAGGTGAAACGGAAGAGTTCACATTATCGCGCTCACTAGGCAGGGATAGGTAGGGATTTTTTTTTAATACTCTAATTTTCTTAAATCCTAGGACTTCAACAACAGGCTGCAACGAGCTGTTGCGAGCAGGCTTGAATGAAAAAAAGCAGCTCACAGATCACGCATGAGGATATAAAATATACTATCTCTATGACGTCCCTACCTATTGAGCGCGATAAAGTGAACTCTTCCATTTCACGTTACAGTGGGGGAAGCTGTCTGTCTGTAACTCGATCTTCTCGAAACTTATTATCAAAATATTTTTTCGCCAATCGATTAATATGGTTCATCGCACGAACCAGTTATAAGGATCGAAATAATAATCATATTACTCCATTGTGCCATATTTCTGTACAAGGGCCAGAAGTCTCTAGTGTAGTTTATATTCTTGATAAAACCGGGAATATATTGCTTAACTAGTCGGAAACTCTGTTCTCCCTTTATTGTATTGTAAAGTCTATACCAATTTCAATTTCAAAGATGGTCGAAATCATTATGACACCGTAAGAAAATTTTCAATGCTAAGTTATAGTAAGATAACTCTTAAAGAAGAGAACGAATATAAAGTTTTCGCCAATCGATAAATATGGTTCGATAAATTCAGTGGTACCTGTTCTAATGATACCATTATAGTACCATTGGAAATTTCCCTTGTCAAGATACACTATCCAAAAGTAATCTGACACTATCGATTTTAGACGTTTTGTTGAATGTCTAGAAAAATACTTGAATTATCCTGAAACTTCAGAGGTGAATAAGGGACCATCACGAAATTAACCAAATAATGTTTGGGATCACCCTGTAAAAAATAATGCTTGAAATACGTTGTAGCTGAAGCATGTAATTAAGAAGCTTCTTTTACTTATCTGTGTTAACTTATATGAGAATAGCACGTATATTCATGGAGATATAAAGGTTTCTTTAAAAAATCCGAAGAGAAGTAGTTGATACCGGTTAATATGATTCCTTCATATCAACGAAAAGAGAAGTTGATTCCAGCGTATGGTCAACAAATAAATATTTAGAGAAAACCCCTTAGCGTTTTCTTTATTTCTGAAAGCAACTGACATTCAACTCATTCTATCGACATCTTTCTGAAGTTTCACGATATTTGCTTGAACTTTTTTATAAGAGTAGCTCTATACATTTGGCTAATAAATCCTGCAAATGACATTTTGATAACGCTTGCGCATGCGCAGTTAAACATTTAGTAAAAATGCTCTTATTTCATCAAATATTTAATCTATTTCTAGTCTGATTGCAGGGAATTCTCTCTATTGTAGATTGTCAAGTTTCCTTAAAATGGCATTGCATTGGGTTGAAAACCCTGCATGTTATAAAGAAAACTTACGAAAACACTTCGATTTGTTATAAAGAAATCTTTATATCTCTCTGAATATACGTGCTATTCTCATATAAGCTTAAACACAAGTAAAATAAGCTTCTTAATCATATCATACAGCTACAACACATTCCAAGCATTATTTTTTACAGGGTGATCCCAAACATTTTTTAGTTCACTTTATTGCTGGGCCCCTATTTGCCTTTGGGACAAAACATTCAAGGAAATATGAGGTTTACCATGCTCCTTACACTCCTGAAGTTTCAGGATAATTCGTCAAGACATTTTCTAGATATTCGACAAAACATCAAAAATCGAAAGTGTCCGATTACTTTTGGGTAGACAGTGTATACTACGTAATACAGATACATCAAACAACTTGTTACGACATGTCATGAATGAGTGTATAAGTAAGAAGATGGTCGATTTTGAATCAGTAAAAACATAACAGGTCCTGGATAAACAATATGGCAGAGTATTTTAATTGCCGACGCGTTTTGTCACAGGCTATAAGCTACAAAGTTCTCTTTGACCCTAAATATGGGAATTTATAGTGCAGAGAAATGAACGTCCACCAACCAAACTCTGGCTGGAATTTGATTGGTGGACTACAAGCCAGACCGAATAGAGATAGTCGTGACGTTTATAATGTCCAGGATTAGATCTTTTTCGAAGCCGGTTTGATTTAGTAAAAACTCCGAGTTTCAAAGATAACATTACCTTACCTCCAACGCCTCGTAGATAAGGATCTGTTCTGGGTTTCTAGCCTTATTCAGAATTGTAATAGTTTCATCTATCGGCAACATCCGATGCCTATTTTTAATTAAGTGGTCCGCAAAGGCGGACTTACCGTAACTATTCGTCCATGAGCGTCTATGTTCCTTGAAGCGTTCAGCAAATGAGCGTCTCGTGGAACCCACACAATACGACCCACATTCTGGGCATGTTAACTTATACTCCGCAATATTTAAAGACATTCTCGTCCTCATCTGGTTTCTTAGCATTTAACACGTTCTTGCAGTATTTCGTGCGAAACGCAATACCGAGTCCATAATTTCGGAAAACGTTTGTGATCCTATTTATCGATGGGCCACTATAATTAAACTTCACGAAGTCCTTCTGTCTAACATATACATTAACACATCTCAGGGATCTTTTTGTCTCATTAAAGATCGACCTGGTTATGTGATCAGGCAAATAGTTTTTTCTCGCCAACTCAAACGCCAATATTTAAATGTCTCGATCTCTAGGAATTTGATTAGAAAAAGTTTCTAATTTGATGTATATAGAAAAAAGTGCACTATGAGACTTGGAATATTATAACATTTGATTCGAATCATCCAGTCCAGCATAAGAAGGCCGCATTAAGATGTTCCTTACAACGGGTCATAATGTATCTCATCACAGACAACGCCAGAAAAGATGAGATCGCCACGACGTTTGAGTTAAGAAAAAACGATTTCCCTGATCACATAACCAGGTCGATTTTTAATAGAGCATACTATACAGGCGAGTCAAAAGTCTGTACCCCCCCCCCCCCAAACAATTTCAAAACGAATGGGAGGTACACAAATCTGTTGCAGGCAACACAGGAAATTAGGTAGGGGCTAAACAATACTGGTGTCAAATTTGACCTATAACCTCGAATTTTGTACCTTGCAACTTTGTAACCATCACAGGTAGAGAAAAATTTTCAATTTTACAGTTGTAGAGCTCAAAACGCTGATTTTAACAAAAAATATTAAACATTTACGTAAAAATAAACCCATTACAACAAAATAAAATTTGTTCTCAAGCCATGGCGTAGACTATGGAATGGCATCTTGGTGGGACCTGTTTTCTAGAACGGTTGCTATACACTCATTGGAATCATTTCTGTGTACCTTACTCCTTCATGGCAACAGTTCTAGACAACAGGTCTCATTAAGATGCCATTCTGTAGTCCACACCACAGCTTGAGCACTGAATTTTCATTTTGTTGTAATGGGTTAATTTTTACGCTTACTTTTAATCTTATTTTTATTGTTAAAATCAGCGTTTTGGAAATTTTAAATTTTGGAAATCTGTACAATTGGAAATTTTTCAAAAGGTTTATGTAACGGTTACAAAGTTGCAAGTTGAAAAATTCGAGGTCAAACGTCAAATTTGACACCACCATTGTTTATCCCCTACCTAGTTTCCTATATGTTGCCTGCAATATATTTCTAATGTCCACTCGTTTTGAAATTGTATGGAGGGTGCACACTTTGACTCGCCCTGTATATCAAACAATTGTAACGACGTGTCATGAACGAATGTATAAAAGTAGTTAATAATTTCAAAGATGGTTGAATTTGATTCAGTGATATCTGTGATAATGATACCATTATAGGTACTATTAGAAATTTTCAATGCTAAGTCAAACAACAAGTAACGACGATTATTAAATTAGAAGATTATCGAATTTGATTCACTGGAAGCGGTTTTAATGATTTCAAAATTTTTTGAAACAAGTTTCAAATATTTATGTGACGACGACTGTTTAACCTTTCGGTACCTGGTATGTCATTCCTTATGATTTGATTTTATTTTAAAAGTAATTGGTAAATAAAAGTCATTTGTAGTTAACTATTTTTAAAATGTAGTTAACGATATTTAAAGCTACTTTTTAACTACTACAAAGTAGTTTAAATACTTTTAGTTTGATTACTGCACATCACTGATAAGCAGTAATACAAACGAAAGTTTGCCCAAATATTAATTGTTAATTATGCTTAGGGTGCGATTGATTTTTATTCCCAGTATTTAATCAAAAAATATAATTCTTCTTTTATATTTGTCACAATAAAATAATTGAGCATGAAATGTACATATCTTCATAGCAGTTTTAATTACTGACCAGTAAGTTTAAAATATACAGCTTAACTTAAATATTCACTTTTCTGTTAATTGATTGGTGTGTGAATAATTTTGGAGGCAACTCTAACATGGGCAACTTCAATTTTCTAATTTATGTTTTAAAATTAAAATCTTTGGCATCTACTGGAAAATATTCTAGCTCTAAATATGTATAAGGTGCGATTGAACATGTGAACAGGTTTACATTTTCATTTTCCTCTATATAAACTGCTCAATGAACCAGATATGTTAATATTTTCTTCTGCGTATTGGCATAGATCAATAAGGTGTTGAAGCATTTAAGTCAATGGAAAACCAGGTGTTCACCAAACATTCCCTTAGTTCTCGAATATTTGTTGAAGATCTGCTAATGGATATGTCGTTCCTATATGTCACAAACATTGTGGGAAGATCAGGGATGTGTGTCAGCCAAAGGAAATAAGTTATTTTCATGATCACCAAACCACTGCTGAACCAACCGTGAGCATTTACGTCCATGAAGAAGCCGTCACATGCTGGATAAAAAAAAGCAGCAGCGTAGAGTGCAATTATTTAGCAACCATGTTAAGGTAGTCCGTAGAACGCACCGGACCTTACATTAATATCAGGTTACCAGTTCTATACCAATAGAAGCTCCATACAATGACAACCACCTGAACCTCGAGTTGTCTTGATAAGGCAAGCTGGATGCGGGAATTCCTTCTTTCCTGGAAGCGCTTCTTGAGTTTGGATGTGTTTACATATGCCTCAGAATTAATGGTGCTGCCTCTCGGCATCACATCGATGAATATAACACCATCAAAGTCCCAAAACAAGTGATCATTACCTTACCAGCAGAATCACTTGGCAGAATCACTTGGCAATGAATTTTTTCTTCTGTGGAGAGTGTGAATGACGCCATTCCATCGATTGTAGTTTTTGTTTCGGGCTCAAAATGGTGCACCCAGGTTTCATCAGCTGACAATCCGGGATAAGAAGCTTCCGGGTCAATCCATATGAAGTGATCCAATAAAAGTTAAGTTGGTTGCATGACCATTTTTAAATATTTTGGTTTTTTTTTATATGTGATTACCTTATAATTGAGAAGTTCAAAACAGTTTTTAAAATTTTTTTTACCTTGCACAGTTACTGAATGGCGGCCATTTTTATTTGTAAGCGCACGACGGTTTTTCAATTTGGAGACATTAGCGTTAATTTGAATATCTCTGCACTCGGTTAAGTTACAACATTGGTAATTGACATGTTTTTAGAAAAGTCTCCTGTACAACATAGTTTATTACCCAAAATACCCTAAATTCAAAAATAACCAGTCAAAATGGCCTCCAAAGTTTGGTATTGAAAATTTAGATAATCCACTTTTTAGACCCAAAAATAACAACCAAGGAATAATTTATCAGAGTGTATTTTTTCTCTAGTTAGATATCATATACTACTAGCCTTATATACAGCAAGAACGCTGACAAACGTTAACTTAATTTTTTATAAATTTTTGAAATTTGAAAATCTTTTTTTGTAAAGTTTGGGGCTAGTTATATATGGTGGGACTGAATATAGAAAATTTGATTTTTGCACATTCTGTACACCTATACGATAGCAAAGTGATCTAAAAATTTCAACATTGATATTTGACTGAACAAAGATATGAATTTTTGAAAATGAGGTAAAATTCACATTACACTACAATTGATCTTATGGCTGTTGCCTAATTCATGTGTGATATTGGCTAGATGAATTAAAGCAATGAATGGTGCTTTCTTTTCATCAGTTGTGACGATGGATGAGACGTGGATTCCATTTTTTAACCCTGAAACGAAACGCCAATCTTCACAATGGAAACACACTGATTCACCGCCACCGAAAAAATTTCGAGTCACAGCCTCTGCTGAGAAAGTTAAGGTGGCCATGTTTTGAAATAGCGAAGGCGTAATCCTCACGCATTGTGTTCCAAAGGGTACAGCTATTACAGCTAATTCATACGAAAATGTTTTGAGACCAAACAAGACTGGACGGGTGCTTTTTCATCGAGACAACGCCCCTGCTCAACGGGCACTCCTAACTCAACAGTTTCTTCAAAATAACTTTGAGGTGGTTTCCCATGCTCCATACACACCAGACCTCGCTCCTAGCGATTTCTGGCTTTTTCAAATCATGAAGGACACTCTCCGTGGCCGCTCTTTTCCCAACCGAGCTGCTGTTACTTCAGCGATTTACCAGTGGGAAAACATACCCCTAAAGATGAGTTCTCAGCAGCCAAGGAATCATGAGTATTTTGTCAGAAAAAAATTTGGAGAACTTAGAACTTGAAGGCACCTCGTAATAATGTGCTACTTAATTGAGAATATACCTAGATGTAAATGGACAATTTTTTTAACGTAGAACTAAACCAAAAGCTCCTAGTGTTTAATATTTTATTATTAAAAAAAGTAATACTAACTAAATATAGGGTGATAGTGTTAACTAAATATAGGTTACAGCTAAATTTTATTACAATGAAACAATAAACCATTTAAACAGGCAACAAAAATTGTAGCATAATGTGAATTATTTCCTCATTTTCAAAAATTCATATCTTTGTTCACATTCAAATATCAATGTTGAAAGTTTTCCAGTACTTTGTTATCGTATATGTGTACAAAATGTGCAAAAATCAAATTTTTATATTCAGTCCCACCAGAGATATCTAGCCCCAAACTTTACAAAAAAATAAGATTTTCAAATTTCAAAAATTTTAAAAAAAGTTAAGTAAACATTTGTCAGTGCTGTTGCTCTATATAAGGCTAGTAGTGTATGATATCTAACTAGAGAAAAAAATACACTCTGATAAATCATTCCTTGGTTGTTATTTTTGGGTCTAAAAAGTGGATTTTTTAAATTTTCAATACCAAACTTTGGAGGCCATTTTGACTGGCTATTTTTGAATTTAGGGTATTTTGGGTAATAAACAATGTTGTACAGGAGACGTTTCTAAAAACAATCATGTTAATTACAATGTTGTAACTTAACCGAGTGCAGAGATATTTAAATTAACGCTAATGTCTCCATATTGAAAAACCGTCGTGCGCATGCAAATAAAAATGGCCGCCATTTAGTAACGGTGCAAGGTAAAACTTTTTTAAAACTTTTTTTTTTTTGAACTTCTCAATTATAGGGTAATCACATATAAAATCAAACTATTTAAAAATGGTCAAGCAACCAACTTAACCTTTATTTGATCACTTCATATGGATTGACCCTTCCTCCTCAGCTTCAAAACGTTGCAGCAACTCAGAAGAAATATTTTTTTTCAGAGCTTTGTGTCCCTTTGTAAGACAGCGCGGAACCCATCGTGAACACGTTTTTATGTAATCAAGAGCACGGATGATTTCACCCACACTTCCTTGCTGATTGACAGCTCCAGCGCCAACTGCCGAATCGGTCCTGCGTCGGTCCTGACGAATGAGCGCATCAGCACGTTGCATCTTGTCAGGTGTGACAGCCGAGGATGGCCGCTCCGACCGCGGCAAACCTTAGCTCCCCCGAACCGCTTTCTGATGGCATCACCCTCTGTGCCCAGCGGCTAACCGTACTTCTGTTGACTGCCGATGCTCCATATACTGCACATAAGTGTTTGTGAATGTCTCCAACAGTTTCTTGCTCCGCAGTGAGAAATTAAATGATACGCTATTGGAACGTACATCACTTATAGACGCCATGTTGTTCCATTGCTGAACGTACGGTATCTTTTGGAAGAAACGGAAACTTTGCGCGCGCACTCCGAAAACTTCAATGAATTCATATCTCAAGTTTCGCATTCGTACCATTGTTGGGGACAGAAAAAAATTATGGCGCATTATTGTCTGGGCTACACTCGTACCCTGAAGTTTCAAAATAATTCATCAAGTATTTTTCTAGATATTCACAAAACGTCTAAAATCAAAGGTGTTCATATTATTTTGTCCAACCCCTGTATCTTCGAGCCATATTGATATAATCAGCAGATATCACATTTCGAAGAAGTGTCCGAATACTTATGGCAAAATGTACATAACTGAATCACATTGACCTCTCATAAAAATCAGATTTAAACAAATTAACCTATGTTTGGAAGATGTTTCTAATTGATCGTTCAGTGTATATTTGGCTTGGAAAGTTTTAATTAAAATTTTTCAGAAGATGGGACTTTTATGCGAGGGGCGGTCATAAAGCTATTACAATCAACATGAAAGAACGATCGCTTTTGAAAATGTCTGGTGTTACTGGGAAGCGACATCCCTCTGTACTGGAGGATACAAAACTGTTTGGTGATATACCGCTAAAAGACGCCAGAGCATCGAATGCCACAGCCGGTGCGAGCCGTGATGAGGTTCCTGCATTTGAAAGAGGACAACGCCAAACAAATCCATGAGGAGTTAATGGCCGTTATACTGACAATGTCCCATTGTACGAGACACTCGCCATGTGGCGTCGACGTTTCTAGTGCCACCAGTCAAGCGTATAACACGAATCTCGGAGCGGACGCCCCTTCTGTCTATGATGAGACAGAAATTGCGAAGCATACGATAGTCCTCTCAGAACTGTATCGCCGTGGAACGGACCCTGGGTCAGACGTCTGCACGATAACGCACCAGCACATTCCGCACATGAGAAAATGCGCGTTGCGCCGGAGCTACGGTTCGAAATACTGCCCCATCCGCCGTATTCACCTGTCCTGGCCCCAAACGACGATTTCTTCAATCGCCTGAAGAGCCCGCTTCGAAGACAGCATTTCCAAAACGACGACGAGGTCATCTACGAGGTGGAGTATTTCCTCAATAGTCATCCAGTAAATCGTCCATCGTTGGGAAAAGTGTGTGCCCTGAGAGGTGTTTATGTAGAGAAGGAGTGAGGCTTCCACCGTGCAGCGCCACCCCCATCTCTGCCTTCTGGCTGATTGTAATGACTTTATAACTGCCTCTCGTCGCTCCGTAATTTGGAACATTGGAGCGTGTATGTGGTTGCTCCAGCAATATCAAGCATCGGTAGTGGGGTATTGTCCGTGTACATCGAGCTACAGAATAATTTGCACATTTTGGATGTAAGCTATGACCTGTCCATTTAGTGAACGAAATTCAATTATCTCTGGCTTACCTGTTTGATCTATTTCTGCAGTATGGTCAGCGTTTCTACAGCATACTAGAAAGCAAAAGAACATTTATCGATTCATCTGAAGCAGCAAGAATTCCTTCTTCATTGAAAGCTATATATTGTCTTGAAATGTGCCATAGTCTATAAGATTTACCCACAAAAAATAGAAATAACTTGAATATAATAACCGGGGATCTGCAGAAAAACAAAATTGAAACCTGATTATAAAAATACAAAGCTTAAGGTATGGAATGGGCAGGACAGAGCTAGTCAAACTGATCCTAATATTCTACACAACCAACCAATCAGTCTGGAGTTCAGCTGACTATTGAAAGTGCGTGGGAAAGAGGCAACTACTGGTTACTGACGTGTGAAAAATGCCAAGGGGACAGGAAAAGATATGTTAAGGGCTGAGCTTACCAGTTAACAACTAAAGTAGGTGTATGATAACCAAAAACAATTTGCATAGTATGTAAATAGAATTTAGGAGCAAAACAACTTTAATGTAAATTGAAGAATGGGGCATATTCTTTAATTTTACTTAGTTCGCTATTTTATTTGCTTCAAAATGTATACAGTGTATCACCATCGGTGCCAATTTTTTTTTTTTTTTTGTAGGAAGTTCGGCGTCCTGGAGTTTTGGGGAAAAACATGATTAAAGAGTATGAAGTTATCCAGCTTTCCGAAAACTACTAAAAATGGGCACACCCGGGATACGTCCAAAAACTTTAAATGTGAACATCAGAAGAGTAGGGTATTGTTGTATAGGTTTTTTTTT
>JAHWFO010014579.1:38451-62589 GCA_023313115.1 Rhysida immarginata
ATAACCAGAGGGCCCATTCCAAACCAGGAAAATGCACCCCAGACCATCACTGACGCCCCACCACCCTGCACCACCACCTGTTGGCATGCGGGATCCATCGTTTCGTGAGGTCTGCGCCACACACGGTGCCTCCCATCAGCCTGGTACAGTTGATATCGTGACTCATCTGACCATATGATGTTACGCCACTGTTGCAGAGTCCAGCCAAGATGGTTGGTGGCAAATGCACGCCGGAGTGTCCGATGACGCTGGGTAAGCATTGGCACCCGTGTAGGGCGACGGCTGCCAAACCCGAGGGCATGCAGATTCCGACGGATTGTCCACCGAGAGACGTTTCTAGTGCGGCCAGTATTGAACTGGTCTGTGATTTGCTGCACTGTTGCGCTCCTGTCTCTCTGAATCATTCGTCCCAGGTGTCGCCGGTCACGATCATTCAGGGCAGCTGGACGCCCGGTATGGTGCCTGTTGTGGACTGTGATGCCTTCATCCAGCCAATCCCGATACACCCTGGAGACAGTTGAGCGGGGAAAGCCAAATTCCTGCACCACTGCCGAAATGGAACATCCCATGCGTCGGGTACCTACTATCATACCCCGTTCAAAAGACGTCAACTCGCGACGACATGCCATTTCTGATTAATCACTTATCCATGCTCTTCCCACAACGTCTAATGGTCCATTCCCAGAATCCGTTACCCCTGTGAATTCGAGAGCCATGCCCATCAATCAGTGTGCTTGCTATCCCATGAGTTTTGTTAACTCAGTGTATTTTCCATAGGTTCCATATAAATTTTTGAAAATGATATCAGACAGATATCATTCGACTATTCTACTTCCGAGAAGCCACGCGATTATAGGATGGTCTAACGTAGTACAAGTAGGCCTAAGTACAAGTCTAACGGCGGAAGGATACGATGTTGTGCAGTATATCCGGCAAACGATGTCATTCCGTGATGTCACTCTCAACTGAAGCTGAGACAGTGTATAGTAATCACGGTCAATTGCTCAGTCGTCCTCTGTCAGATCAGAGCACAATACATAGCGTTCAAGATCTAATGGGGCCGAAATAAGCATTTCCGACCTTCGATCCCTATCTCAAAATACTCAAGTTTACAGTCCTCTACTATTTTTACAGATAGAACTATTGAGCCCGAGGGAAAAGTGGCTTTCTTCAATCTCAGAAATTATTTTGGGTTATATTGAATCCATTTGATTACCCTTAGCTTAAATGCACTTAAAGCTAGCCTCCCGTTATCCAACCACATGTTCTTGATCCTTTAAAAGATATTTTAGGTTATGATATACTGGTGCCACATTGCTAAGATTTTTCGTTCAAAGTCCTGAGCATAAATTACACTAAGAACACAAATATAACATCGTTTATTGAAGATATAGGATGGCATTTGCTTTATGACCAAACGTTAGTAAGGTTTATAACCCCACCCCTTTTTGTAATGCATGAGTGAACTCTAGCATGCATTCCAGCATACAGCAAACAAATACTGTGTTGAGGAACGCCGTTCCATGTTCATTTTACTGAACGAGAATCGTAAGCAGTTATTGCACACACTTCTCCAATCCAGTCTCACATATGTTGACCAGGGAATGTGAGGAACACTATGTAAAGCAGCATTTCTCCATGTCATCCAGAAAAGGGATCAGGACGGGCTGGATGATATTTTGGACATAGAGTGCAGCATGAAATGCCCCTTTCACAAAGCGCAGATGTTAGCGAATGTTGAAAGACACAGCAACCTACAACTTTACTCTAGAAACGGCCCTGAGTGTCATAGCCGTATACAGGAAGGAATTTGCCTTTCACTTACGTCCCGATAGAAACGACGTGCGGAGCCATCCTAGAACGGTGACTAATTCCAGGCATGTTCCACGATCTTTAGCATTACTGGATAGCCTAAACAAACACTGGTATTTGGTTTCATGTCCTAGCAGGCTCCTTTATATGCCTGAAATAATATCATCTGGCATCCCTTTCTGTGAAAATGGGTTATTCTACGTCTTCAGAATTGGATTATACACTATCAGATCAAAAGTCTAGGGACACTCCTCATAACTCATGGAAATGACAATGTCATGTAAATTATTTAAATAGCATCACACACCTTCAGACACATATCTACTTCGCATTATTAAGATATGGGTCGTTCAAAAAGGCTCATCGTCTTTCATAGTATGCCACTATTACAACAAGTCAGTCTGTGAGATATGAATTCAATATGCCAGAATAAAGAGAAGTTTGTACTGGTGTCCAGTCCAAAAATAAAAATTTGGAGAAAAGCGCTTATCGTTTTGTTTATTTTTGAGAGCAAATAAATTCAACTCATTTTATCGGCGATATCTTTCTGAATTTTCACGATATTTGCTAATAAGAGTAACACTATACATTTGGCTAATAAATATGCAAAACACATTTTGGTAACGCTTGCGCATCAAATATCTAATATTATTTAGAAAAATATTCATCAAATATCTAATATTTTTATATTTTTATTATAGGGTGTTGTCTCTGCTGTTGTTTCTCAAGTTTCCTGAAAAACTTTGCATGTTGGATTAAAAACTTTTCATGTTATAAACAAAAACTTACGAAAACTGAGCATAAACCGAGTAGCCAAAAATCAGGGCGGTGACGTGTCCCATTTGAAGATGTGCCATATATGACTCTCGAATGTTGCGGCCAGATGCGACGTATAGGCACGCTATCTGAGTAGTCTTTTTTTTTTTTTTTTTTTTTTACCAGACACATGTGTAGTGAACATGGCAGCAGACTTTGAACGTGGGATAATAATCGGTGCAAGACGCATTGGTCATCGCATATTATACAAGAATTCAGGTTTCCGAGGTCACCTGTGTCTAGGGTGGATATTCACTATCGCAGAGACAATGTTTCAACACTCGTAAATCGCCGCACCGAAGGACCACAAGTGTTTGACGAACGGACATCACGTCACATTAGGAGAGCCATACGAGGCGATCGACGAGCTACTGTGAGTCAGTTCACCACAGATTTGAATGTGGGGTGTCAGAAACCCATTTCTACCAGGACTGTACAGAGACAAATGCACCGCATAGGCTTCACAGCCGACGACCGACTCGTGTCCCTTTGCATGGGCTGAACGACTTGCATGGGCCCACGAAAATCGTCACTGGACCATGGAACAGTGACGGCGTGTAGCATGATGAGATGAATTCCGGTTTCAATTGTATCGAGCTGATGGACGCGTGAGAATTGTGGCAGGCAAGAGTTGTGTTTCAGTTATGGGCTGTGTTCAGTTATGTGAGGATCAATATCTCTCCAAACGATTCCAACACCTTGAAGAGTCCGATTCCAACGTTTTACTGCAGTTTAGAAGGCTCGCGGAGGAGCGACTCGCTATTAATATCACATCAAGTGCCTTCTCATGGCTTTTGGCCAATCCGTTCATTACACATTCAGAGGTCAATCCCATATCTTCATATTCAGAGTTTACAATTAGAACACGTACTACTAAATGAATTTCGACTCTCATTAATTTATCGTTATATTCATTTATGACACGTCACAGCACATTGTTTGATATATTAGATGCCATATCGTAGCATTAAAAATTTCCAATGGTACCATAAGACTTACCATTGAACCAATTTCTACTATCATTAATTTTTCGTTATATTCATTCATGACACATCATTACAAATTGTTCGATAGTAGATGCCATGTTTTAGCATTGAGCGTTTCCAATGGGACCATTACAACACGTACCATTGAACCAATATCGACTGATTTTTGCCAACCAAGAAGAAAATTACATGTGTTCACTTAATTCAGAAGCCTTCTCTCTGTCTTATCTATTGAATAGTGAAAAGAGAAATGTCTAAACGGAAATCGAAAATTCGGAAGCGATCGAACGCTAGAGTACCAGCAGACAAAAGGACAGACAGACGGACGGACCCACATTGTGAAAACGAAGTATCTATCGGTCGTAGAAAGTATTTTTCTTAGCTTTCAAAAGCAATTACACTGAGTTAGCAAAACTCATGGGATAGCAAGCACATTGATTGATGGGCATGGCTCACGAATTCACAGGGGTAACGGATTCTGGGAATGGACCATTATACGTTGTGGGAAGAACTTGGATAAGTGATTGATCAGAAATGGCACGTCGTCGCGAGTTGACGTCTTTTGAACGGGGTATGATAGTAGGTGCCCGACGCATGGGAAGTTCCATTTCGGCAGTGGTGCAGGAATTTGGCTTTCCCCGCTCAACTGTCTCCAGGGTGTATCGGGAATGGCTGGATAAGGGCATCACAGTCCACAACAGGCACCATATACCGGGCGTCCAGCTGCCCTGAATGATCGTGACCGGCGACACCTGGGACAATGATTCAGAGAGACAGGAGCGCAACAGTGCAGCAAATCACAGACCAGTTCAATACTGGCCGCTCTAGAAACGTCTCTCGGTGGACAATCCATCGGAATCTGCATGCCCTCGGGGTTGGCAGCCGTCGCCCTACACGTTGCCAATGCTTACCCAGCGTCATCGGACACTCCGGCGTGCATTTGCCACCAACCATCTTGGCTGGACTCTGCAACAGTGGCGTAACGTCATATGGTCAGATGAGTCACGATATCAACTGTACCACGCTGATGGGAGGCACCGTGTGTGGCGCAGACCTCACGAAACGATGGATCCCGCATGCCAACAGGTGGTGGTGCAGGGTGGTGGGGCGTCAGTGATGGTCTGGGGTGCATTTTCCTGGTTTGGAATGGGCCCTCTGGTTATCCTGGACCAAACGTTGAATGATACACGGTATCGTCAACTCATCGGAGACCATCTGCACCCGTTTTTGACATTTCAACACCCTGACGACGTAGCAGTCTTTCAAGATGACAATGCTCCACCACATCGCTCCAATGTCGTCCGCGAATTGTTCGAGGAGCATGCAGGAGAGGTCCGACGACTGAGCCCTGACATGAATCCCATCGATCATATCTGGGATGCTGTTGAAGTCAGGCTCCGGGCACGTGATCATCCGCCCACGAACGGGCAGCAACTATCTTCGGCTCTGCAGACTATCTGGGTCAACTGCCTCCAGAAGTGTACCAGGGACTTGCAGACTCACTACCACGCCGTATTGCTGCACTCCACAGGTCCAGAGGTGGCCCGACCAGATATTAAGTAACTATCCCATGAGTTTTGCTAAATCATGTATAAGTATAAGGTAAAGATATAACTATCTACTGCATTTTTATAATTTTCCAAACCTTGGGCGGGGGCGGGGGGAATAATTTATTACTGGTTATCTGCGAATGTACAGGAAGCAGCGATTTGATAGAACCCCAGCGGTTTTGGCATGACACATTTAGCGGACAATTAATTACATAGGAAAACCTTCAGTTTTATTGGCATCTAAAATTATCGCGTGATGACAGTTGCTCAATGTATATGCAGAGCTGGAACCTCTTATAAAAATGTACAGCTGCGTGACAATTTTTGTAGTTAGAGCAATTATAAAGAGTGCAGTTCTTCCGACTTTTTTCTCGTTCAAATAAAAAAGAACAAAGGAATCCTCTACAAAACCCAGTTTAGAACGCAGTGATGAACAGAGCCCGTGGAAACGGACCCGCACCAAAAAATGATAATTCTTTTCACCAGAGAGTGATGCCATTAAAAATAAGAACTTCCCACAAACCTTATATTCTTGTTTTAATTTCTCAGTCAAAGTTGTACAGGGGGTGTTAGGGATCAATGGTAACAATTAACATTTAAATGTGGCATGCGCGTTCATTTTACGTGACGCATTGTTACGGCAGGTTTTAAAATAGTTAGTTTTGAAACAGGGAGGTAAAAACATTAGTTATGCCACAGAAAATTGACAGGTATTGGAAGGGCTACATAGCACCCCTTTCCGATGTCAAATTCAGCTATTCCGAAATTATGAAAGCATGCAAAAATGAGGCTTCGTAATTTCCAGAAAAACGATATCAAGTGTACTAAATAACACGGGCAAAACCAGAAGCATCGCAATTCCTGAGAGTAAAAAGAGGCCACTCCGAGACCAAACACTAGCCGTACTCCTAACGTCGTCCGGAAAGTTCGGGCTCCTGTAACCGGACGTAACCCGCCAACACAACGGTCCATTGTACAGAAGGTAGGGATATCAACCGTGATTTACAACTGGAGAAACGACACAAGATTCACGTTCATAAGTTGTTGCCACGCCATGTTCAAGAGCGACAGACCAACTGACGCAGACTACGCACGATACCTGACGGATGAAAAGTGGAAATACGTGTTCACACTAGAAGAGGCGTATGTTTATTTAGGCGACTGCAACAAGAGCCGAGTCAGTTTATACCGCCCAAGGGATTCTAAAAACTTCAGAAAATGGTACCGTGAATGCAAGGAAACATTTTCAAAAGGTTTCGTGATCGTGGCGAGATACAGCATGGCCCCCTCTAACTACAGGCTAGCTGCGTGGAGGCTTGGTGGCCACTTCGCGAACTAATGGCGCTGCGAGATTGCTACACTTCTTTCGCGTAAGCATTGCTTAGTCAGGGTTGTTTTATTCTTACTTGAGGAAACCTGAATTATTCGCTATTTCTCCACAAAATGATATATTGTTCTGTGCCATCGTGCAAATCTAAGAGCTGCAGGAAGTCAGAACGTGGCGAGAAAGTCTCATTTCATTTTTTTTTAATAAAGAACAAAGATAATTAAAAAATATATATAAAAAAGAAATGCAAATACCATTAAATTTTTAATCACTGAAAAAAATATTTTATGTAATTGATAATACGAGTAGCCTAATAAATTAAAAGATTTTAAAAAATCAATAAATCTAATTAAAAGATTCAAAGATTCAACGTTTTAACTTTATTCAAAGAAAATCGCTTTTTACTTTTTAGTGCATTTTATATATAAAACGGGCGGAATTTTTTTTTTTTTTAATATATTTAAAACGGTGTTCATATGGTTCATTTTATTACTTACTTACACTTTCGCTTTTCTTTTTATTTGGTCAGCTTATCTTTCAACCTGCTTGTTAAGTGTAAATATAATAATTTGTGGTAGAAACGCAATAATATTCACGTTAGCGTATGAAAATGGGGAGAAATTGCACGCGTCTGCATTGATTTCAATGTTGTGTTGTAGCAGTCTGTAAGCGCTCCTTGCGACAAGATGGAGAATTAGGGCGGAACGCATTTTCCCATAGGCAGCGATCTAATGGGCAAGCCTGTAGTTAGAGGGGGGCCATAGATACAAGTTAACTACAAATTCAAGATGTGGAATCCGCTCCATTCCATTCAACGACATGCCCGTCAACATGGTGGAAAGGAAGCATGTTTTCTTCCACCATGCCCGTGAAGTCGCCGGATGCATTGCCTATGGATTTTTGTGGCTTTTGGCTACTTAAACGGGCTCTTGGAAAGAGACGACCTCGAACAGCGGAGGGTCTTTGGAAAGTATGTCAACAGGTCCGTGTTCCGGCCTCCTGTACTGGAAACTGCGATGCAGGGGAATTGTTGCGATGCATAACTTATTACCATAGATCCCTAAAAATCCTCTGTATAATTATAATTTTAAAAACAAAATAATTATTTTACTGTATGGTTCGACAGACCAGATTCTTCCTACCCCTCCGCAATGCTGCATAACACTGTCCAACTCGACAATCGACAATCGAACAGTGTAGTGTATCGGTATTCGTGTGGAACTTGAAGCATAGCTTCCATAATCTCACTCTTCATAATCATATTCCAAGGGAAATACACTGAACTAGAAAAGAAGCCTGATGTACCCACAAGGGTCATCCAAAGTATGAAAGAAAATTGCCTCCTCTTGGTGGAGGAAAATTTGATTGACGATTGTCTTAACTAGGAGTATATTACATAGTAAGCCACAGAAAAAACGAAAGAATTTATGAAACCCAGTAATCTGGGAAGATGACATTATCAATGTCATCAAAATTGACATCAAGGATATGTCTTGGATTAGGATGCCTTTTTCTATGTAGAGAATGTTTTAGAATGCCAGAGACTAGATCATTATCATGATTTGCCATAATAGGCAGCACGGTTTTCATGAGCTCTTTAACATATTTCCCGACATATCGAAATCATTATGAATGGAGTAATTGCGAGCAATTCTCCTATCTAATTGTGCAATAGTCCTTAAGGTAATGTTCTGGAAAGTTTGGAGTTCCTTCCATCTTGTCTTGCAAATCGTAGCCCAGACGGGCATGCCATATAGCAAGATGACACGAACAATTATATTTTGTGTAACAGTAGTTTGTTATCAACACTGAGGGCACTGTTACGACCCAACAGAGCAATTAAGCTAAACTTTGCTTTTTTGGCCTTGTTCATCGCATAAGTCTTATGCATATTCCATGATAGTTTTGAATCAATAACGCCGCCAATTTCCAAAACAGACCAAGTCCACTTAAATACACGACCCTTATACGACCCTTATACATATTTCAGTAAAAATATTAGTGGTGTTAATTTTGTTCCTGACTGTCATTTACAAAATGAGCCATGCCCCTTATTTTTAAGTGGACTTGGTCTGTTTTGGAAATGCGTATGACGTGCTTAGATAGCACTCTGTAATTTTCTAATTAAATGAAAATCGAAGCTGGAAGATACTTAAGTCTATCGATAAATCTTCATTAAGCATGTTTTTTTATTATCGAATACAATCACTAAAAAAAGTTATTTGTTACTCACGCTACTGATTGAATTGAAATTTCCTTAAGTCATCGCAAAAATGTTTCTAATCCGACCGTACTCTGTAAATAAAATTGATTTCCTTAATAGAATAAGTTGAGGCAATTAAATTTATCACTTTTGATTCATTTCACTTAAATGTTTGTTCTTTAAATTTAAATAAACAATATATCAGCAACAAACGATGATAACAAATCGCAATACACAATGGTGGCATTGTTTGCGGAAGATATGAAGTGAGAGTCTTGGGCCAAGCTCTTCTAGAGATTGTGCCTTATGGCTGCAGGTAAAAAAAAGTTAATTTTTAATAATATTGAATTATAAATATGTGAAATCGTAATTCTAAACAATAAATGAATTATTTATTATGAATACAGCAATGAAAATAACTATTTAGGAATATAATTGGCTATGTTACTTCTTTTAGCTACATCATGTATTTTCAAAGGTATTGTTTAAGTATTTTCGTACATTTAAATAGCAGTGACATACAGCGAATTGAACTGTGATTTAGATTAACTTTATATATAAAAATTCATGCTCAGGGTGCGTCTGTAAATGTTCTAAAAACTTTTGAACCACTTATCCGATTGGCCTAATTTTTGCAACATATATTCCTTAGGTCCAGAGTAAGGTTTACATGTCCCTAAAGTAGTAGGGGAAGGGGTAAAAATCATATATCTTGGTTTATGTTTGTTTGTTTACTCAATAGATGGCGCCAGAGTTTATCTTTTCCTTGAAACCGAAACTGGACTAACTGCGCAGAAGCAGGACAGCGAAAAAACTTCCGTTTCCTCCGGATGTGTAGTATTGTTTGCACATTTCAAGGTAGGAAACGCGAGTTTTTTGCTGTCCTGCTTCTGTGCAGTTACTCCAGTTTCGGTTTCAATGGAAAGGTCTATATAAAAATTCAGGGTGCGTCTGTAAATGTTCTCAAAACTTTTGAACCACTTTCAAAAATTTCATGTTGAAAATTCAAAAAGACTTCTTTTAAAAAATCTCCCAATGCATAGCGTCTCCAAATACGGCCCTTTAGAGACGTATTACATATAAATTCTGAGCTTATTACATGTGTTCTTTTTTCTGAACATTCACACACAGAAATTGCAACATTTCATAAAAATCAGCCCGAGCAACGCCGGGTTAACAGCTAGTTAACCTATAAACGCTTTAATCTCACCCCGTGACAAAAATCTTCTGTAACTATTTACAAACAAATGACTGCAGAGAAAGTGAATATTACTTTTACGTAATGATTGCATTAAAAAAACTGACCCGTCCATCATAAAGATCAAGGTTTGTTGTATGAGGTGACGGACGGGAGTCGCATGGTTATGAAAATATACAGTGCTTCGTAAAATTACAATTCGAAACGGATTTAGAGTTAGTCAATCGATTACTGATACACTACTAAGTGAGGTATCAATTGTAGTGGTTTTCAAAAAATTGTGGGCCAATACGCTTACAAAAAGAAATTAATCCCCCCTAAAGGAGGGTATACGAAAATAGTGGAAGGCCTGAGATCATCCATTTTTGCCCTTTTATCTGCATTTTTAGCCCTCCGCCCAATTTTATAATAAAAAAATTGATTTTCTATAACATAGTATTTAGAAATTATAAAAGAGCTCTAATTTATCGTTTCTCATCATTTCCGATCGAATGATATATCACATGCCATACCCTCCTATAGTTCTAAAGACCAAGTGACTGCCACCCCCACAATTCCTACCCCATTGGGACAATTTGGCCCAAACTTCATAGTAATGTAGATCTTGCCTAGAAGAATCTGCATATCGAATTTCACTTTTCCACATCCATAATTACACGTAGACCTTTTGGTCCTCTCTAACTTTCACCCCCGGAACCCGACCCCAGTGGACCAATCAAAAACAAATTAAATAGTTAAGGAGGATATGCTATGGTAAGCTGCGTTCTGAAATTAAACTTTCCACGTGAAAAAATGTAGAAAATATGAACGGGACAGACGGACATTGTGAAATCAATAACAGCTCTTATATTGGTTTCGCTCTGTTCGTGTGTCTGTCCGTCTGTATGTCCGACGATTACTCGAGAATACTTTAACTTTTTCATATTCTGCTTTCGCTATTCGATAGAGACCCTTCCTGAGCTCACCTGATTAGTTTGTCATTGAAATCGGTCTAACAGTCACATGACTATTGAGACCCCCCCCCCAATAAATTTTTTAATCGGCAATATAAGGTATGTAATATGTCATTCGAACAGGAATGACGAACACAAAACGAATATGACATTCTTTTCGATTTTCGAAATGCTACGTCCAAGAAAATGACCTCCAAAGAGTACTTCAGTGATCCTTATTACGAGCTTTGGCTAAAGCTGTATAGAAGAATACAAGCTTAATCCGTACCTTTGTCTGTCCGGCCGGCCGTCGTTTGCACGAAAACGTGAAAATGGATGAACTTAATTACGATGTCTCAACTTTTGATGCATTTTCGTGGACCCCTTCAAGACCTGCACTAATGTTAAGAATATGAACTTAGGGCATGTAATATATCAATCGATTCGTACTGACGAGTCATAAGTGAATACAGTGTTACTTTTTGTTTCTCATTTAAGTATTGTTGACGTCAGCTTGGAGCATGTGCCTGTTATGAAGCTTTGTCGAGGCACGCGCTCATTTCGTTTTTAACATTCAGTGCTGTTAGGCGTATTATTACATGTGGCTAATTAACGTTAGGGCGATTGTTAAATAAGGTGCTGGAAAAAAGTACAGAGGCGGGATGAAAATGTAAATCAACGTAGCAAATCCATGCAGATTTTGTTGCTTGTTTATAGACGTGAATTAGATGATACAAAACGTTGTTTCCAGGAGCATTTAACAACGAATAAAGAATCAAATGCAAATTAATAGCCATTATCCCAACCTACCCTCTTGCAAATTGGAAAAAAGTTTAGAGTCTCACGTTTAATAACCGATAGAGGCGCCCTTTTTCTCAATGACCTTTATTAATATGTTTGTCATTGATTCACTGAGTTTCACTAGCACTCCTGGATCAAGGTTTTGCCATGCACTGATACTATTCACCAATTCTTCTTTATTACTGTACTGACGGAAATTGCTGTATAGAGAACGCACTAAGGTTCCCCAAATGTTCTCCACTGGGTTGAGTTCTGGACTCCGGGATGACCAGTCTAGAGCAATCACAGAATTAGCGTCAAACTAGTCCTTGGTTGAGGCCGAGCTGTGAATCGTAGTAATGACCCCCTGGAAAACCCATTAACCCTCCGTTATGACCGGACCGTATGGAAGCAGGTTATCCGCCAGAATATTTTGTTATGCAATGGAATTCATCCGGTGTGATACGAATGCAACAGGTGTAGTTCCGCCAGCAGCAAACCCTCCCCAAGTCATTACTGAGCCACCTCCAAACTGTCTCTTTGAGAAGAATTCCTTTTCATCTCGAATATCATGCTGAGAGTACTTGAACCCATCTGGTCCGTCCATGTTGAACTTCTTCTCGTCTGAGAACACAACATTCTTCCGCTTGTCACGGTACGTAATAGAGCCGTGCGATGCTTGAAACATCGCGACATCGATGCTATCTGGCAAACATAATAGTTGGAATGTTGCATTTCACTCCACAGCTTTAATGGATCTATTCCATACAACGTGCATTTTGATTCCTCCTTGATAATTTTGTCAAAATATTTCCGTACACAAGATCTATATATTCATGTTGCTCATGTCACATTCACAATAAACTAGCACGTCCGTCAATGTAGGCACAGGCGTAGCCAAGGGCGGCCAAAGTGTGCAAATAGCACGGGCGCAACGAATTAGAGGCGCTAAAAAACTAAATTGATAGGGCGCTAAAAAACTAAAAATGAAAAATTGAACACGGGCGCTTAGGTTACACCACTGAATGTAGGTTAGGTCACGGATAAAATAAAATAGCTTAGCTTGGGTCACGGATAAATAAAGATTTTACTTTATCCGTGGGTCAGAGCCAACTAAAAATACTTTTTCCGTGGGTATTTTTAGTTGGCTCTGTCTATGGGTTAGGTGGCGTCATCACATGACACGTGTATTATTCCTCTGCACATAACTAGATCAACCTGGAAACTCATCACATGTATTATTCCGCTATACGGAACTAAACCACACTCCCCGACTATTGACTAAAAAAAAATAAAAAAAGAAAACATCGATGCCATCGATGCCTACAAAGTACTCGATGTCCTAGCATCGATGTACCTGAAAACATCGAAGTTCGATGTTGACATCGAATACATCGCAAGGCTCTAGTACGTAACGTATTTTTTTAGCAAACGCCACCACACGCGCTTCATGATGAGCTGCTGTCAGAGGTCGTCTTCCTTCCTTTTTTGAGTAATGCAGATTTGGAGAAGAATGCAACACAATTTGTTCGGTTCTACTAGTGCACGGAGGTCTAGTTCGGCAACAATCTGCGAAGAAGAGAGGAGCTGATGACGAACAAGGCTTCTTATTCTTGATGTCTGGCGAGCGGAAAGTGCATTTGGCCTGCCAGATCTGGGTGCCATTCCATGTTTATCTGGATTTTGGAGAAATTTGTTAGCAGCTGACTTGGAACGTCCAATTTCTTTCGCAATTTCAGATCCAGTCTTTCCGCATCCCTTAAGAGCAACAATTTGCCCTCTTTCATACTCTGAAAGATGTTGCCCTTATGCCATCTTGCATATTGGTGTTATATTACACAAACAGTGGGGTATATGCTCTCATAGGACGTTGCTGTATACTTCATCACCTTAAATAATCCTTTCAACTAATAAAATATGCAAGAAAGAGGACGACTCTAAACTTTTTTCCACCTTGCAAGAGGGTAGGTTGGCATAAAAGCTGTTAATTTGCATTTCTTTCCTTATTCGTTGTTAAATGCTCCTGGAAACAACGTGTTGTATTATCTAATTCACGTCTATAAAAAAGCAACAAAATGAGCATGGATTTGCTACGTTTATTTGCATTTTCATCCCAGCTCTATACGTTTTTCTAGCACCTTATGGCTAAACAATGTTAGGCTTATTGCCAAAAATGGCTAATTTATGTTAGGGCTAATGTTAAAATGGCTAATTAATGTTAGAACTTTTGTTGAATATGGATAATTAATGTTAGGGCTATAGTTATCAGTAGGCAAGGTTGTTAAAGAGAAGGTGGCCTCTATCGGGGTGATCGATGGTCATTGGCTGCTGCCGTGTGACGTCAACTGGAAGGTTGGAGCAGACGAACGCCATAGAAAACAATAGGGAATAGCGGGGGACCCTTATTTTCCAGCCTATTTTTACTATCTATCACCAATATAAATGAAAAAAAACGACAATCGACAATCTAACCAGAATAAACTCCAAATGAAATATACTGAGGTAGTCAAGAAGCCTAACCAACCCAAGCGGTCTTCCATATTATACAAAAAAGAAAATAAGATTGACGATTGCCAGAAACAAAAAACAAACGAAATAAAAAATACAAGGAGAAAGATTATCACATCTTCCAGTAGTCTGGGAAAGAGACGTTGCTAATATCTTCAAAATTGATATCAAGAACGTGCCTCGGTTTACGATACTTCGTATGCCAGTTCATATTCATTGAGTTCTTCAGTATCCCTTTCACAAACTTATTGTCGTGAGTCTTCATCTTCTGTATCATAATCAAAAGGAGATCCTGTATAAACTTTCCGATATGGGCCATGTTTAAATCCATGTGGATGGATTGGTTTTTCACCGTCCTTCTGTCCAGCTGAGCAATGGTCCTCAGGGTAACATTCTGGAATGACTGTAGTCACTCCATCTGGTTTTACAGATAGTCGCCCACGCAGGCATGCCATAGAGGAGTATGGTCCGCATAATCGATTTGTACAGAAGTAGCTTGTTGTCAATGCTGAGGGCGCTGTTGCGACCCATGACAGCTATGATACTGTACTTAGCCCTCTTCGCTTTGTTCAGAGCATAGGACATATGCTGGTTCCATGAGAGTCTTGAGTCAATGATAACTCCCAGATACTTGTAGTTGTCCACCAAGTCCAGTTTCTTAGTGAACAGAACAAGAGAATCTGGGGGACGCTTGAGCTTCCTATTGAGGTACAAAGCCTTGCACTTTCCGACGTTAAGGTTCAACCCATGCCAAGGTTTTATATGAATAATTTATTGGAATAATATGTGTTTAAAATTCAGAGATTGCAAATAACAGGCCTATTTATATACATTTAGCACTGAAATACAAAAGCAAATACTGCAACAGCGAGGCCACCTCGTCAAAGCAATTCTTCAACGATTAACCTGTTACAGTATTCAGTCATTTAGCATTAAGTGCTAGTACAGCATTAAAACATCTGCCGATAAATGTATAATTGTAAAAATATGATAGGAAGAAAAAAAAAGTAATGCCTACATACCCGATTGCTTTCTGTTTGAGTCTGACCGAACACTTTCGTTTTGCTCATATTACAATTTGAGAGTGAAAGCGTATCCCACCTCGTCGTTTTTCCCAATGTGGTTTACAGAGTCTTCAAATGAATCTGAAGTCACTGAACAGTTTTAATTACTTGGTACGAGTGAAGGAGATGAAGATGAAAGCGAAGAGTCTTGTGTATGTTTTATTTTCTAAACTTCTCTCTCAGGTTTCAATTTTCTCTTAACTTTCGATTTTCTCGTAGTGCAATCTGTTGGATTTTTGCGTTCTAATACTCGTATCAAGAGCACATCTCCTGCTCAGGAATTCTGCTCGATACGAGTGTGCTCTTTTTTACCATTATAAGAAGGGGTGGGGTTGCTCATTTAATGAAATTTTGCTCGTATCTATTGCCATGAGAAGAATAGATGCATGGAAATATAATAAATCCACTCTATATTATAATATTGGACTAAAAATAATAAATAATTGCGATTATTATTAGCAAAAGCACATGGAACTCCAGCTATCTCAGCTTTGTTATGTTAAAAGAGACGGATCGCCTGCCAGGTGACGTCACAATCCCAGAAGGCAATGCGAGTGCTTTTGAGAGAAATCGGCCGATAGAGCCCACCTTCTTTTTAACAACCTTGATCAGTAGGTGATTAATATTAGGCCTATTATATACAGTTCAAAGAAAATGACTGTTCAGCATTTGTTAAATGTTAACAATATCTAGGCCTAATTGCTGTTAGGCTATATTTTTTTTAAAGCTAATTTATGTTAGGCTTATTGTTGTTAACAGGAAATTAATGTTAAGCCTATTGTTATCAGTAACTAAAAAATGTAAGTCATGTTGTAATCAACTAATAAATGCTAAGCCTTTTGTTAATTGTAGCTAATTGATGTTAGGCCTATTAGTATCAACAAATTATTGTTATGAATTGTTAGCGACTGTTGAAATCTTATTTATGTTTTATAGCTCTTAATATAGAGAACGCGAGAAGTTATGATAAACGTACAATAACTTTATAATAGACAACATCCAAATTATTTTGAGTTTGCAATTTTTTACGTGCTGACCCGTCCTCTGTGTATACTTATTCTGACTCAAATATTCATGCTAATACTCTAATAGCTGTTGTGCATCTGCATCGTTGTACTAGACAAGGAATTTTATTAAATTGTTTTGTGTTTTAACATCAACGTGAAGCAATAAAACAGATGTGAGTGTGGATAGAATCAAAGGAATTCTTGTTTATTTAAACCAACTGGAAGTAAAAGTGAAATATTCAAATTTAAAATTACATTTGCGTCATAGATAAAGCTCCTTGGAATGCTTACAAGATTTTCCCCACAATGCATTGCAACACCTAACGTTAATGGTAACTTTGATTTTAGAAGGAATGAATGGCTCTAGCAGTGGAAAGAACATTGGCGCAGAAGTTTAAAACATGTAGACGTGCCAGCATTTCATTTCTCATTTGCCGGCCAGGTGGCCGAGAGGGCTAGAGGCGTAGGCTTTTTAGTTCTCGAGTCCGCCTGGTCGTGGGCTCAAATCCCGCCCGGGCTGCGTACAGATATAACTTGTGTAAAAAGGCGCAGAATGACCATAGTAGTCGACGCCAAAATTCTAATAAACCAACCAAACCAACCATTTCTCATTTCGCGCGTGTTTGGAAAGATTCGTGTGAACTTTGCAATCGAATATGTAAATTTACTTGCAATTGTCGCCATTGCTGCATATAAAATATTACTATAATGTTAAACAAAAAATTTTTATATTCTTCTTTTCAGCATATGTGAAAATCGTTTTACAAGTTATATTCTTGTTTTCTATAGAATAGGCATTCATGAGTCATTCTCTGAGATTTGAACCGTTTAAATAACATTGGAATTTTAAAGAAAATATCGAAGGGCACCCTTCCTCTAAACACGCAAAAAGTTATTAATACTTAACAGGACTAATTAATCTCTTAAAGAAAATACATAAATGCACCCTTTTAACTGACTTCAGAAAGGAGGAGGTTCTATGTTCGTCTGTATGTATATATATATTTTTTTATGTATGTTCATCTATATTTATAAACCGATTTCAAAAAATTCTTTTTTCATTGGATTCGGTTTAGCACCAAGATGGTCCCATATTAATTTCATTGTTAAGTCGGTTTAATTTTTTTTCTTTAAAAAATCATTCATTGTTTCTGAGAATGGGTGTAGAATGTAAAAATGTTCTTTAAAAATCATCAATAATTTGTGATATAAAGGGCAAATTATCATTGGATACAAGGATTAGTTATCCGTCATTTTACGGATGGATGCAGTTCATCTAATATTGCGAACATGCTGAAGAAGCTAACAAGGGAACCCCAGATAGCCTTTTTTTTGCGCGCAAGCACTCCGTGGAAGCGATAGCGTTGCGCGCCAGTGAAGCGCCCCGGAAGTGCGCAGAGTTCAAAAATCATGGCGGAAAGAGGGCAAGCAAACTTGTTAGCGGCGATCGCCAAAGAATTGCAGTTAGAGCACTGTTATTAAGCATAAAACCTTAATTTTGCTGTACAATTATTCGTCTCGAAATAATTTATAAGATGAGGTAGGCATCCATGAATACTATTTTTATTTAAAATTATAAAGCACCGCGATACATATCCCCTCACCAACGCAACGTATTACTCGACGTTGCACACGAAGCCAGCCCTGTGTTTGATTACCGAATTATTTAATAAAATGAAATAATAAATTAAGGAAATGGTTATTAATTACTCTAGACATTTTTTACTGGAAGGCAATTAGCTAACTGTAATAATCTATTTTAAAAATTAAGTTTGTTTAGAAATTTGAGAAGCCATTCAATTGCCATCTGCTTCTGTCTATTTCATCTGAATTGGATTCCTGCTTATTGCTGTGAGTAGTGGAAGAAAGAAGTTCCGTTAAGCGCATTAATACACCGCTTTAACAATGGAGTCATTGTATGGATATGTGTGCTCAAAGTTTTTCGTTTTCGTGGTTTATTTTGAAAGGAACAAAAATCCGCACTCTCTTATTTTGCAAGCATCTATTGTAGCTTCAATTGAGTAACATATTTCAATTTGGTGGAAATCTGTGACATACATGTTCGAGGGATTCCCTTGTAAGTCTACTGTTCAGGATATAATTTAGAAATATAAGGTTGTGGGAAGCATAGAAAATGTGAAAGGCTGAGGCAGAAAACGGTCAACATCTGAACAACAACATATGAAAAATTAAACAAGATCGTTTTGGAATTGCTGCTAAGATGGCCTAGGCATTAGATGCCGAAGAAATCGCTTGCTTGAAGCTGGTTGGACAACGGCCGAAGAAGAAAGCATACACTGACTGATCAAAACTTAGGGACAGCAGCATTCTGCGTTGCAGGGTTCAGATAATAGGAATTGGTAATTAGTGGCACCCCCTTTTGCTCTAACAGCATCAACCCTCCGAGGAAGATTTTCCACCAGTTTTTGGTAATAAGAAGCTGGAATTTGTTTCCATTTCTACCTCAAAACACTTGTTAGTTCAGCCACGGATGGCAGCCTACAGTTGGCAGCCCACAGTTGTCCAAGATTTCTGGATAAGCAACAGCACTCATCGATCCTTTAACAGAAACAAGCTGGCCAGTCCGAACCATAAAAAAGAGCCACACATCAAGATGCCAGCTCCTCCAAACATCGCAGTGAGCATCAAACCTCCGTTAGGAAACGTTCTCCGGGCATCCGCCAAACCCAACTTCGTCCATCTGATTGTTAGAGTGTGTACAGTGATTCTTTAGTCCATATATCACTGTTTCCATTGTTCCATGCTCCAGTTTCTGAGAGTATTATATCGCTCCGAACGTCGCCTGGAATACTTGTCAGTGATGAAGTGCTTGTGAGCAGCAGCACGACCGTGGTAACCTAAAGAATGGAGTTCCCGACGAATGGTGATTGTGCTAAGAACACAGGAAACAGAATTTCAGGACTCTGTAGCAATCATTTCAGCAGAACACCTTCGATTGCTCTAGGGTCAGCAAGTACTTGACGAAATTTAGGTCTTTTTAAATTGTATTTTTGAGAATTAATACAAATTATCTCTCATTTAGTAGTTGTACCGATAATTGCTTGACTAACGGTATTTTTTCCAAAACAGTGGTCAATGCATGCCATTTTAGTTACTTACTCAATTTTGAAAAAAATGCTATTTAGATGATGTTTATGCAGCTTGAATGCAGCTTTCAATCCTTTGCTTGAATCCTTCGTTTATCACTCGGGCCAACAGCTGTTGATCAGTCGTGATCAATTTTTCAGAACTATTCAATTCCCTTAGGTCACCCTATATAATCTCTGTTAAAATGTGAAATATAGAAATATTTCTCCGTATAGATCCACTAAAGAAATTATGCGAAAAAAAATAATTTCGGAAAAAATAATAACTTTTTGGAAAAAATTAGGTTGGAATACTTAGTCGATATTGCACGCGGCTAATCGAGCAAATACGCAAAATTCATAAATGTCAGATACACAAATGAATAACTTTATAAAAGCAGCAGGTTAAAACGAATTCAAAAGGATGCTGATGCTTTCCAAAGGTTTTATATTCGCAGCGGCATATTGTACTAGGGTGGGCTGAAAAGCAATGCCTCCATGGCTGTAACTTTTTTATTTTTTAACCGATTTTCAAAATTGTTTTTGTATCTGATACTCACATTTCTCCTGTATGTAATGCACTATTCACTTTTCGACATAGTCCCCATCCCTTTCCACGCATTGTACCAACGCGTGACTAGTCGGGTGAACCCGTCGGAGAGGAATTCCGGGGTTGTCGTCGACACGAGGATTGAATGGCAGCTTTGGATCTTCTTCTGCAGCACGATAACGCCCGTCCGCACACGATCGCCACACATCAGAGGGGGTTGCAGCGCCTACAGTTCAAAGATAAAAAATTGCAGTTCAAAAATGAAAGATTTTGCACCTTGCGACTTTCACCACTTCCCAAAGAGGAAAGAGCACCTTAAGGGGCATGAGTTGCGTTCTGACGACGAGGTGAAACCTGCCGTTCGGTCTTGGTGTCGACGACAACCCCGGAATTCCTCTCCAACGGGTTTACCCGACTAGTCACGCGTTGGTACAATGCATGGAAAGGGATGGGGACTGTGTCGAAAAGTGAATGGTGCATTACATAGAGGAGAAATATGAGTATCAGATACAAAAAGCATTTTGAAAATCGGTTAAAAAATAAAAAAGTTACAGCCATGGAGGCATTGTGAAGCTCGTAGTTGCGGGAATCTCAGGTATATCAAGATTGTGTGATATGTCTCCTTGGTTGTTATCTTGTACTTGGATAAATGGATGACTGAAAATACAAATAGACGAAGTCACATGTTTAACATTCATAGTAATTTTGAGTTTAAGTTGTTATTTTATTTAAAAAAATGAGGAATCGTGATTTAGATAACGAGATGCATGTTATCGTGTCTGGAAAATATAATTTTTTTGTCCTATAATATGGTGTTGATCCACAATAGATTTTTATCCACACTTTTTTGAAAGTGAACTTGGTCTATTTGTATTTAGGCATTCAAATGTATACAGGAAGTGAAGTAGAAATAGAGCACTTCTTGCTAATTTGATGCTCTGCTGCTCTGAATGCAGCTATGGATCAGTCATCAAATTAATATGACATCTTTCTAACCTAAATTTACCCCATCTTTGAAAGGCCGCACAAAAAAAACGAAATGGTACTTAGGGCCAAATTTTCTGCAGCAAGTAGTCCTATAAGTGTTCTGTGCAAGAATATAATATCCAAGCCCAGTATCATTTCGATGATAAAAATTAATTTTCTTCTTCCTCTTTTGTTAAAATTTTTTGACCAAGTTTCTCGGTGAAAAATAGTAGAAAGAAAATCTTTTTATCTGCATTAGTGTGCAAATTATTGATTTTTAAAGTTTTTTCTGAGTTTTGGATCACCCTGTAGATGAAAAGAAAAAAGAAATATTCGGCGACTTGGATTCGAAGGACGGAGCCGGAGTACCTAGCTCGTGGCCTCTATAATCGACACAAGTGTACAGCACGGCTATCTCCAATTGTCATTGGGCTTCCATTGTATAGTACATTGTAGCACACTTGGAACAGCCTTGCTTGTGCAAGTGTCCGAGAGATTTTAACTATCGCTATTATTTCTTGGTAAAATTTCAAAGATTTCTTCTTAATACTCGCAAATATATTTTCTTCCTTATTAGATGTTTCCTTCTTCTGCTTGGCTCTTTTGTCTGGCAATAGTGTACCACCATTTCCAGCAGTAAACCCAGATGCAGCATATGTTACACAAAAAGGTGAATTTATATTTTACGTAGAATGTACACATGATTACGGAAAGCGTACTATATGATTAAAAGCGTTTTTTTTTTTTTATTTGCAGTTATAAATACATTAATGTGTATGCTACGATGTGGATTAATGATAACCAATGTGGCTTTAGGTAAGTGCCAAATAATTACACTCAAAGGCCAAAAGTCATGAGATAGCTGCTCAGTAACGGAATCTCTCTGTCCTGACGAAGACTAGTAACTTGATATGGCATCGACCCCATAAGTAGATGGTAGACTGACAAGACGTAAAGCCGTACAGTCTGATTTGCCACCTATTAATGGTAGGTGATGGATCTTTGGTGCGCAAGGAACTACCTCTTAAACATGTCCCAGAAATGTTCAACGGGGTTCATGTCTATTCGTTGGAGCTCTTCTAAAATGCTCTTCAAATAATTTTTGCATATATTACGTTCGATGACTGAAGCCTTGTGGGTAACCACGGAATACATTGTATATACGAGGGGCGTTCATAAAGTTCGTACAGTCACCGAAACCAGAGGGAGAGGGACACAGTTGTTGTGTCTGGGCAGGCACCCGATCATGTAGGACGCGCGCTGCGAGACCACATGACCCCACGGGAGCATCATATCCAAAATGGCGCAGCCCGTGGAGAAACTGCAAGTGCGCTCGATGATATGTTTTCTCTACCTGAAAGGCAAGAACTCCAAGGAAATCCATGCGCAGCTGGTCGAGGTGTACGGTGACAATGCCTCAGAATATAAAACTGTTTGCAAAGTGGAGCAGACTCAAAATCGGTGAGTCTGAGTACGTGGTGGAGTCTCCTTGTCAGTCAAGATCAGAAAAGTGGAGGCCACGGTGCTCGAAGACCGGCAAATCACAATTGAGGCGATAGCACAGCTCAGGTGGTTCACGTCAGTCATGGATAAGTGTTCATCATACTGCACAACGTGTTGTACATGGCAAAGTTTGCAGCGCACTAGGTTTCGCGGCTCTTTACACCACTGCAATAAGATTGCCGAAAGGCAGCAGCAGCAAATATGTTTGAGCTGAGCAATGCCCCTACAACCTAGACATAGGCGCCGAATTTGGGGGGGCATGCCCGTATCTTTCTTATTTTGGATGGGTATATAAAAATTGCCCCCCCCCCCCTATATTTTCCTGAAGTGGGCGCCACTGGACCCAGAGACGAAGGAGCAGAGCAAACTGTGGAAGTACACTAGTCTCAACCACCAAGGAAGTCAAAGCGCAGGCGATCGAGGATAGTGATGCTCAGGCGTCTTTTGGGATTGTAAAGGTGTTGTTCTGACGTACTACGCCCAAAAGGACCAAAAATTACTGGCACGTATTACCGGGATCTGCTGTCCAAGTTGCGGGTGTCCATCAAGAAAAAACGCCGTGGGAAGCCGAGCAAGGGCATTTGCTTGCTGCACGACAACGCGCCCGATCATTCAGCGCAGGATACTGTCACACATGCAACTATGAATTTTGTCTTACCCCTCTAACTCACCAGACCGGCATCCAGTGATATCCTCCTCTTCCCTCAGATGAAGAAACCACTGCGAGGCAAGCGTTTTTATGACAATATGGAGGTTATTTCTGAGTGGTGAAAAACATGAACTTCTCCATCACCAAGTTTCATGGCCCCATCTCCCTTCTATTGTAAGAACTTTATGAATGCCTGTCGTACATGAAAGAGCTCAAAGTTTCGGGAACCGTTCAGTGACGTGCCCAGGAGAACCAGTGGGCCCACTCTGTATGGAACAATCCTCTCCTGTCATATCAAAGCTGCCGACAATTTAGGTCCATGGCTGCACAACCAGTCTAGAGTCTTCCAATAACTAAGTAATATGTTCTTGTGTCTAGGTGATGCACGTTAGCGAATCATCTGCTACCTTAATTTGACCTGGAAGCGTCTAAAATGAATGTGGCAATGATTTTAATATACTGCGTTGTCCATGGTGGGGGGTAATGCCTTCCAGAAGGCATAGCCCATACATATGGATCATCTTGGATCGCAGAAAATTGTATTCCTGACCAATCTCAGAAAAGGCATGCCCCATGCGTCGGGCACCGATTATCATGGTACAATCGAAAACTGATAATATTTGTCGCCTTGCCAACGATAGGGATACAAGTGAATAAAGTGTATACGGGCTTAACCATTACATGCTGTTTTGAATTAATCCATGTCGTGACTTAAGTTTAATTTTGCATACAATTATCCCATGACTTTTGGCGTTTGAGTATAAAAATAATGAAAAAGGTAACTACTACATGATTTACATTTTTGATACTACTCTCATACTTTCTCCAGCATGTAAATCATTACTATTCCCATTGCCGCAGTGATTCGAGTTAATAGCTTCATTCAAGTTAACGGCAAGATGGCTTCAGCATGATGTATTTCGCATATTTCAATGGATACATGAAATATAGCTGAGAATTTGGGAAGCCAATGATGGAGAGGAGCTCATTTTTTTATTAGAGCAGACTGATTTGGTTCCTACAACCACTTTTCCAACGTTGGGGACTTGCTTCGTTCAGAAATCGTCAGACCTTATAGTGCCAGTGGTATTCATTTGGAACTAGAAATTTCATGAATACAGGAATGAACGGATATTTATAAGAGAAAAGGACGAGACACAAAAACCCTGGAATACAATAAATAATAGTTATTAAATAAAAA
>JAHWFO010014579.1:82589-132471 GCA_023313115.1 Rhysida immarginata
ACTGTGTAAAAGTTAACATAGCCAAAGAGAAGGCTGAATATATGCACAGACATTGCATAAGAATTGTTCCTGCTCACGATCACTACACACTACCAGTCGTTTTACAAATGGCCGCCACTATCACATCGTCTGCACTGGAAGAACAGCGAGCCGTTGTAAGGTTTCTTTTCGCAAAAGGTAAGAAACCCGCTGAAATTCATGGGGAAATGGTAAAAGTCTCGTGCCTAGAGTCTAGACTCTCCAATGCGTGCAAATGGTGTAAAATATTTCCGGAAGGAAGAGTTAACAGCAACGCCAGCCGATATCATGGACATTAAACACACAATCGGAGAAAACCGTCGCATTTCCTTGAAAGAAGTGAGTGAACCGTTTCACATATCCTATGGATCTGCATGGGATATGGTGCATGAGAGGCTTGGATATCGCAAAAATCTGTTCGCGTTTGATTCCAAAAAGTCTGACACCAGGACGGACTAGTAAGAGAATGGCGCGCAGTCTGCAACACCTGCAGGTGCAACCAGGAGGAAAATGCGTTTCTGAATGGCGTTGTCATTTCAAACAACAGATGAGTCCTGGGTCTTGCACTTCATACTTGAGTCTATAACTGCAAGCATTGTGTGGAAACATCCACATTCTCCGGTTTGCAAAAATTCAAAGTTTCTCCTTCAGCTCGGAAGATTATGCTCACTGTTTTTTTAGGTTATGCAAGGCATCCTACTCGCAAAGTTCCTGGGTCAACCGTCATCGGCGCTATCTATTGTGAAACGTTGACTAAACTACCGAGTGCTATTCGGGATAGCGACCAGAAAGAGGGGACGATGTTCGAATACTTCATGACAAAGCCCGCCTGCATTTGGGAAACTTCGTCCAAGCGAAACTGCTCGGTTTCGGCTTGGAGGATCTGGGCCACCCAGCCTACAGTTCGGACTCTGGGTGGTCAGAGGTTTGAGACTGACGAGGAATTCAAATCTGCCGTGCACCATTGGCTGTATTCACAGCCGACGGAGTTCTGTCAGCGGGGTATTGTGAAAATTGTAAAGCAATGGGACAAATGCCTAAATCGTCAAGATTCCTATGTGGAAAAGTAGATAAAGACCTGTAGCTGTTTACCTCCTTTTACCATCTTTGAAAAAAAATGGCGTTACTTTCTGATATCTCCTCGTATAAAGATTAAAATTTAGTACAAATGATTTTGATATGTCGTACCATTGAAATGATCTATGTTTTAAAAAGTTTAGAAATTTAGTACAAATGTTTTAAAAGTTTAGAAACATCCATCTGGCGTTTCAGAAGTTTAGAAACACGAGTAGATCAACCGTAAAACAACAAACCAAAAATAAAATTTAAGAACAAACACGAAGCGCATCCAGAAAGTAAGTTTCCCTATTTAAAAAAAAAAAGATCTCACACTTACAGGAACGTACGAGTATTTATTGGCAACAAGTACAGCAATGTTTCAGCTATTTTTCAACCTAGCCACCACCAGAATTGAGACACTTGTCGTATCGTGGTATCAACTTTTGTATCCCCCTGTCGTAGAACTCTGCCGCCTGTGAATGGAACCAGCGTGTGACAGACGTCTTCAGCTCTTCGTCGTTGCCAAAACGCTCACCGGAGGACAGGAATTTCTTGAGGTGCAAGAAAACGTGAAAATCGCTGGGAGTAAGATCAGAGCTCAACAAGATCATCATTGAAGAGGGATGGTCGCCCACTGCGCTCTTCATCATGGACACTTTGACGACCTTCGGACAACTGCCTACACCAGCGACGCACCATCTGCTTACTCATGATGTTCGGCCCATAGACCTGACAGAGCTGACGATGAATTTCAATTGGCGCAATGCTTTGTGCATTCAAGAACTTTATCACCGACCGAACCTCGCAGGCGGCGGGAGAAGAGATAAGAGCTTCCATTTCGGACCATTGCTACCACGCTACTGGCACGAGGCGGGACCTGTCCGGATGGCATATGATTGATACGTCATAGACCTGTTACGCATTTTTTCTGGATGCGCTTCGTATAACTACTTGAATTGTGAAAAAATTTATCAGTATTTAGTGGGGTATTCCTTGGATTTAATATCTGCTCTGCATGCGTACATATACTGATTTTTCAGCCAAAATTTCATTCATTCATTAAGTCACAGTGTTCAAAAAATTAAAGTTTCGCTCGGTTGGTTGGCTGGTTGGTTGGTTGGCTGGTTGGTTGGTTGGTTGGTTGGTTGATTGGTTGATTGGCTTGTTATCTAAAGATTGAAAACATTACATGCATTTCCCTCTTGCTAGCATGCTCTCCGCTAATGATTTAGAAAAGGAGGCAGGGATTCCGCCCAGCAGTGCCTCATAGCTGACCTAAGCTCCTCGAATTAACTGGTTTTCTCCCTGAAGCTTTGTACGAGGCGCATCCAGAAAGTAATTTGCCCGAGGTTTTCCCCTTTAAAGTAAACGTAATTAGCCGTGTCAATTGCGCATGCGTAACAGATCTATGACGTATCAATCATATGCCAGCCGGACAGGTTCCGCCTCGTGCCAGTAGCGTGGTAGCAATGGTCCGAAATGGAAGCTCTTATTTCTTCTCCCGCCGCCTGCGAGGTTCGGTCGGTGATAAAGTTCTTGAATGCACAAAGCATTGCGCCAATTGAAATTCATCGTCAGCTCTGTCAGGTCTATGGGCCGAACATCATGAGTAAGCAGATGGTGCGTCGCTGGTGTAGGCAGATTTCCGAAGGTCGTCAAAGTGTCCATGATGAAGAGCTCAGTGGACGACCAATCCCTCATCAATGATGATCTTGTTGAGCTTGTACGGCAGCGCGTAATGGAGAAATTCCTGTACCTCAAGAAATTCCTGTCCTACGGTGAGCGTTTTGGCAACGACGAAGAGCTGAAGACGTCTGTCACACGCTGGTTCAATTCACAGGCGGCAGAGTTCTACGACAGGGGGATACAAAAGTTGATCCCACGATACTGCAAGTGTCTCAAATGTGATGGTGGCTATGTTGAAAAATAGCTGACACATTGCTGTACTTGTTGCCAGTAAATATGTTCCTGTAAGTGTGAGTTCTTTTTTTTTTAAATAGGAAAACTTACATTCTGGATGCGCCTCGTATTTAAGTCCGTGAATTTGCTGGCCAGTTCTCCACGATAGGAATGTTGTTTCTCTAAAACCATGCCTTTACTTGGCAGGCTTTATAGCAGCTGGTATTGTCTTGCTGGAACACAAATTTCATTTATTTGTCGTCTTCCAGATTTTCCAGAGTCGGGATCAGAAAGTTTTTTAAAACTTGTTCATAGACATCTGCATTAACAGTTCCACTGATGATGCACATTTCCTATACCCCAGCTGCTGTGAAGCATCCGCACATCCGCCTTCTGAGGAAATTTCACCGTTGACTACAAGCAATTTGTGTTTTATTCTTTTCCCTTGGAACGATAAATACCGTTGGCTACTAACACCGAGACAAAAGGTGATTTCGTCAGTCCGTATGATTTTCTGTAGTCACCAGGGAACCAACCCTCATGCTACTTCGCACATTTAACTTGGTCACTGCTTTATTTTCAATTTAGATGAAAGTTTTTTTGGAACACGCGCACGGTAGCCCAATTCTTAGACAAGTAGTGATTTTTGATATCTTCTTTCGAAGATTTCTGGACCAAAGCACATTCAAGACTAATGCTAAGACAAACCTGTGTTTTTTCACAACAGCTCTAAACTTTCTCAAATCACGTTTTTTGATTTTTTTCGTGGCTTCCTAGTTCGATGATTTTCATCTCGAAAGGCCCCATCTTCTTCACGTACACGTTTCAGGCATGTGGATACGGTCGTATTGCAATTTCGGAAATTGTCTTCCTTGATCCATTAAGCCCAACAATGTTTTTCTTCTCCTGAAATGTTAACTGTTTTGCTTTACCCATTGAGGAATATTGTATTAACTAATGACTTTTCACTTAATAAAGTCTAGCTTTATACAAATTTGTTGATTTTAATAGAGAAATTAGGTAATGTTTCTAAACTTTTGAAATGAAAGGGGGGTCATATCATTGCAAACTCATTTTTACCAATTATTAATCTTTATGTGTCATAATAAAAAGAAAATGTCGAACTATAGGAAGGTGTTTTGCAATTCTGCATAATTTTGTTCAGAAAACAAATATCACATGTGGTATACCGTTTGTTTGTGAAAAGGATTCAACACTTTCGAGACGGGGCTGTAATATGCAGTATTTGCAGTTTGTATGGTGGATAGCACCGTATGCAACGATAAGCATGACTTTAGTGTTCGTAGGATACTTTCTTTGGGATAGCCATAATGCACGCACGAACTGTTTCAGTTACTTTGTACGAGCGTGTCCATGTCTCATCCAAGGAAATGGTTTTGTTGTAGGAATTGGTCCCTTTTACGATTCTACCATTCCAGATGGACCCTAGCAGTTTCTGTAACCGAGCTTCAATCTTAGGAATCCAGCGGGCCAAAATTTTTTGCATTTCTAACTGCTTCTTAAGGATTTTATGGATAGTCGTACGATTGAGACCAGTTTCACAAGCGATCTCACCAGTAGTCCACCACCGATTATAATTATTGGCCAGCAAGTCAGAAACGGCGGGTCGCCCAAGCCTAAGCTCGTCGATCACTTTCTCACATAAAACAGTAATGCGTCACGGATAACACTTCCTTGCAGTATGGCCCATTGCATTCCGAGAAAATTATTAATTTGGGCGGTATTAATATGTCAAGTATACAAGAAATCGTTGAGGAAGCAAAACGATATTCTGAAACTGGCATTGTAAGCAGTAGTTTATTGGTGATAAAGCCACAAGAAATAAATGATGAAGTCTTGGTCTTCAGCAACAGCCACAAACACAACCTGAATCCTTCAGCACAAAGATGCCGACGATAGACATAATAATAACCCATCTTTCTATATATATAAAGAAGGATGTTTGTTTATGGGTTTGTTTGTGGGTTTGTGTGTTTGTTTGTTTGTTTTTTATACAAATCTACAGTTTTATTCCGATCTTGATAAAATTTCGCATCAATGACCTTCAAAGCATGAGGAAGGTCACTGTCTACCTCAGATTTCGAAAAAATAATAATTATTGATAAAAAAATAGATACTCATGGTTATGGCAGGGCATATTAATGAGTAATATCTCATGACCAACAATGCAAGACAAAGTTTTTGCAACAATAAGTAACAGCAATGGTATCAACACACAATTCACAAACACTCTGCACGGACCAACAATATATATCTCAGGACCAACAATGCAAGCAAAGTTTGTGCAGCAATAGGTACCAACAATGATGTCAACACGCAGTTCACCAATAACAAAGAGCACAAAATTATTCAAAGAATTATAACAATGAACATAAAATGATGATGCAATGACAGAACATTCGTTTCCAAGAATTATTAATAATGAACAGGAAATTGATATAATAGACGATATAGATAGGGCAGTCTCTCTCGAAGAGGCAAAGGAGGTACACATGACTTCCTTCAGCTCCCTAACAAGCGTTCAGAGGATTGGGAAAAGTGTGTGTGTTTCTTTGTGTGTGCGTGTGTGTATTTACCTACAAGCGTAATTATCCCGGGCAACGCCGGGTCCTCTGCTAGTATATACAGGGTGGTCCATAAGTCTGTCCCCCCCTTTTATTTTTTGAACCGAAGCAGATATGTCAATTTTGATAAATCCAATGAATAGGAAGTTGTGGGTGGCCTATCCCATGGTGCACTTTTCATCATCCCAAATATGCAAATTAGGACACATTCAAAATTTATCTCAAAAACCGTAAGGGATAGAGAAAAAAAACCAAATTGCAAACTTGTTCAGCATAAAAAAACAAACAAAAAAAAAATCATCCAAATCGGACCAACCAATCACCCACAATCAGAAGATCATGTTGACCATTTCCGGAACATTGTAGCTTGCCATCCTGGAATTGTTCTGTCTTCTGTGTGCTAAAACATGCCTTTTATTTGCTTTTCCGCATGAAAGTGAATGCGAGCATGGTAATTTATGTTAATTTTTTGATTTGCATGATTTACATGGCGGTAATATCAACATTCAGTTTTCCTTTGTAAGCTAAAACAGTTCACCAATAAAAATGTGCCTCATCACTCCATAAAATTTACCATAGCCATGCATCATCCACTTCCATACGTGCTAAAAATCTCAACAAACGTTCAGTTCGGGTACGTTCATCTCCAGGAAGCAATTGTTGAACAGGTGTGGGTTTATAGGGATAAAATGTCAATATCTTATGCAATATTTTCCTCACCGTCGAATATGGGATATCTGTTTGGCGTGCTATTGCGTGTGCACTGCTTGTACCCTGCACAGTAGTCATCTCCTGTTCCACAACAGCAGTTGCAACTTCTTCAACGTGTTGCTGCCTGATTCGTTTGCGTCCCCGGCCTGGTTGCACTCCTAGAGTTCCGGTAGATTCAAATCGTTCAATCATTTTCCGTAAGTTAGTTATGCTCATCGGTCCTCTTCGTAACGTTTTCAATCGCCGGAATTCACGAAGGGCAGCACTTGCATTGTCGCTCTTCTGATAAAACAACTTGACTAATAACGCCCGGTCAGGCAGAGTAAGCGTCATCGTCAGGCCATTCGTTCGTGAATGATGGGAAATCCTCAGCCTTGCCTTTTATTGTCATGATTGCTCAACACGGAACGAGCTTATGCAAATGTATTCATTGTTTTCTTGAAATAAGCGCCCCCTATGGCGACTTTTGGTACTATTTTTTTTTTTTTTTTGCAGAAATCGAAACTGCATGTCCCACTAAGTATATACATCAAAATGTACTGCATTTGGCCTAATAGAATTCTTGCTAGTGAGCTCTGAACACCTCACGTTATTTCTTGCCCACCCGGTATTTACACATTTCAATTATACAGGGCGTTTCAAAATTATGTACAATAAATTTAGTGACATATTCTTCAGGTCAAAAGAAGACGAGAATGTTCTATAGCACTTTGTCTGGAAACGATTTGTTTGCGAGTAATCCAATATCATAGAGTAGGGAAGCACGGTAGTTAGCGGACGATATTTTAGCAGTTCCAGCGTTTCGACCCAACACTAGGTTGAGTGGTTTGTTCCATTTAAACCTACTTTAGGGTTGTTCCATTAGTTGTGTACGGTTGTTTCCATTACTGTAGTTTCACTACTGTACATCCACTAGGAATATCAATTTCAGAAAGTTTGCGTGCTTTGACATACGCATTACGATTTACGTAAAAAAAAAGTCATGTACACAAATTCCAGTGCAGAATACACTGACATGCACCTAATGTATGGTCTTGCGGACGGAAATGCTGTGGAACAATGGATATAATAGAACTAGCTGAACTACCCCGCGTTGCCCGGGATAATTATAGTTATAGGTCAGCAGAACAACCTCAAGAAGGATGTTGATTTGCTTCAGTTAAACACATGCAATTGTTTCGGGGATATAAAAAAGACTTTTATGGTTTCTGGTGCCTGGACTCGCCAGCCGAGGTTCGAATGCTCTCTCCTGACAATTTTATTTATATCTCAGCTTTTACTCCAAAGCTGGACGGTACACTATGTTTTTCGTTTGTCCGTCTGGGGCGTAAACAAACAAATTATCTGGGGTGCCGACTCTTGAGCAAACTACATATAATTGCCAGTGTGAAAAACATGGCCTTTCCAAGTTAATGCCTGCCACACAAAGCGATTGCCCCTGGGCCTTGCTGATACTCATAACGAATGAAAGCCGTATGGGAAACTGCAATCGCTTGGAATGGGAGGGCATATTTATATCACTGGGTATTAATGGAATGCGAGGAATGAATACGTCTTCACCTGCGGCATTCCCCGTGATGATCGTGGCCTCTATTAGGTTTGGCAATAGATTCTTCACGGTTAGTCTTGTTCCATTGCACAGACTTGGTGGGTCGAGGTTACGTAATAGCATGATAGGGGATCCTTTTTTTAAAGTGAGCTTATGTGGCGGCATTCCTGGGGGTTCAAGGGAATTTAAGAATTCTGTAGGGTAATGCACAGCTTGCTCCATGCCCATTACTGTATCAATAGATGAAAACAGTTGTCAGGGAGCATTTCCTGAATACGATCGTTAACACATTTAACGCTGTCGTTTTTTGGAGCTAAAATGGCCTTTTCGCACAACCATCGATGCGATCTGTAATTTTCTTGTATATCTGGAAACACTTTAGTTATCAGCTCATCGAGTGAAGAGACCATATTGCAGAAATTTGAGGGAAATGAAATTAGGCCGTTAGTGGAGTCGACAGGAACTTCTCCATTGGCGATTAACAGCAATTGCTGTGAAAGCTGTTCTACATCTTTCTTGAGGTTGTTCTGCTGATCTATAACTATAATTATCCCGGGCAACGCCGGGTAGATCAGCTAGTTCTATTATATCCATTTCCTGTTCATTGTTAATAATTCTTGGAAACGAATGTTCTGTCATTGCATCATCATTTTGTGCTCATTGTTATTGGTGAATTGCACATTGAAACCATTGTTGATGCGAACACGACGGGCCTATTGTTGCACAAACTTTGCCTTGCATTGTTGGTCATGAGTTATTTCTCATTAATATGACCTGTCATAACCATGAATATCGATTTTTTATCAATAATTATTATTTTTTCGAAATCTGAGGTAGACAGTGACCTTCCTCATGCTTTGAAAAGAAAGTAAATAATTTAATAATAACTAGATTAAGATTTTAGTTTATTTTCACCTCATTTATAAATGAATAAATTAATAAAATTTAAAATACGTGGAACGTGTAGGTTTTTTGTAATTTTATTCATCAAAATATAATTTTATAAATTTTTATTAAAAATAGTTTAATAAACTTCTATCAAATTAATTTTATGTTTATATCAAAACTTCAATTTAACGCTTCATGCAGCAAGGGTGACATCGATCAGAGTGCTGATATCATCACAAAGCGTATCATCAGTGCCGTTAATGTTAGCGCCTACCCATCAGAGAGCAAACCCCCTAATCACGACGAGCTCACCTCAGGTATCAAGCGGCTAATCGCAGAAAGTAACAGGTTCTGTAGACTGTGGCAGCGTTATCTAGAACCATGGCTCAAAACAAAGTATAACAGGTTAGTGCATAGGGTTCATGAAGAAGTCAAAGATCTTCACGACAGCAGATGGAATGATCGGCTTAAAAACCTGTCGACCCGTGATAACTCTATATGGAGCATGGTTAGAGCTTTGCAGATGATGAAGAAAAACTCTACGCTTCCTCCACTTTTAACCCCAGATGGCGATTATGTCCAAACCGATCACGACAAAGCTCAAGTCCTTGCAGACTCGCTGGAGATGCAGTTTGTAACTCCCGACAACAACAATCCCGAAAGTGAAATTGTGACCCAGCGTGTGGAAGATATCATACCAGCTGCTATTGAGACCCACAACGTCTGTCGCAGATCCGAATTGAGACTGGTGAGATCAACACTATCATATGGAGACTGAAAAAGAAGAAAGCTCCTGGAAAATACAAGGTAACAAATACTGCCCTAAAGAATCTCCCGAGGAACGATATTGAAGACATCACGTCCCTAATTAATGATTGCTGGAAGTTTTCTTACTTCCGACGCTCTAGAAGCACTCCACTGTGCTTAGTATTGCCAAAGAGGGGCAAAACCCAGCTGTAGCCGTAAGCTACAGGCCTATTAGCCTGTTCCTATCAATTTCTAAAGTTCTGGAGAAAACGATCCTCTCTAGGTTCAGGGCCACTGTATCGCTAAAGAATTAGTCCGGCAGGATCAGTTTGGCTTTCGCGCCAGTTACTCCTGCTAGATGCAGATATGGAGACTCGTCGAAGAATTGAGCACTCCCCTGAACCTTTCCAGGCACTGTGTGTAGTCTTCCTTGACCTCAGCAAAGCTTTTGATCAAGTATGGCATAAAGGGCAAATCTATAAAATGATCAGAGATTATTTCCCTCCTGATTTGATATCGATAGTCCATTCTTTTCATACCAACAGGAGTTACCAGACTAAGATTGGTGAGAAAATCTCCTCTTCCCGCACAGCAAAAGCCGGCGTTTCACAGGGCTCTGTCTTAGGGGCTATCCTCTTTAACTATTTTGTGCATGACTTTCCGAAACCAGGAAAGTACAAATTGTTCTTTTACGCGGATAATACTGCCATTATGAATTGGGCGCGCCAGCTATCCCTCGTTATCACTCAACTATAAAATGCCTTGAAGAGTTTTGAGAAATGGTTTAACTGCTGGAGACTTAACCTGAACGTAGAGAAATGCAAAGCAATGTACGTTAACAAAAAATGCAAGCGTCCTCCAGATTCTCTCGTGTTAATCAACAGGAAACTCGACTGGGTTGATAATAACAAATACCTTGGTGTTGTCATAGATTCAGGGCTCTGGAATCGTCACGTAACGTTCGTCATGAACAAGGGGAAAAAGGTTTAATACAGCCTGTTAGCCTCCTGGGACGCAACAGCGCTCTCAGCATTGACAATAAACTTCGCCTGTACAAGACAATCGTTAGAACTAACCTGCTTTATGGCGTGCCAGCGTGGGCAACTATCTGCAGAAGTAGTTGGAAAGAGCACCAATCATTTCAAAACGTTACTATGAGGACTATTGCCCAACTGGATAGAAGAACTGCGAAACATCAGTCAATCCATGGTGACTTCAACATGACTTATATTGGAAAGTACAACTCCGCTGTATAATTTCAAGACCACTAGTGTTTATGCAAATAAGTCGTTGATAGAATTGACCAATGGGTTAATATTATGCAAAATAGTAGTCAAGTGAGTCGAAGTCTTGTTGCATTGGCGATTATTTTATCAAACTCAAAATGGGAATGAAAAATTAGCTCTGATGTTATAAATTTGATTATCCAGCAAAATTTAAGTGGGAAATCAAATAAAAAAATTGCATCAAACCTTAACATAAGCAAGACAGGTGTATGTAATATTATAAAAACCTTCAAAACTTCTGGAAATGTTAAACCGAAATGCTACCCTGGTCAACCTAAAATGACACCACGATAAGATAACCGTACGCTAAGGCGTCTTGTTTTAAAATCGCAACACTGTTCCACAAGTGAAATTACATCGATATGACGCTCAGAAAGAACATGTCAATTTCCACCTGTCGAAGAAGATTATAATCCATGGGGTATTCTTTTTATAAAGCTAAGGTGATCTGGGCCAGAGAACACGTGAAATGGCCTCATTTTAAGTGGAATCGAGTGATTTTTTCTGATGAGTCAAGAAGTGCATTAGGGATAAACAATTGAAAGAATATGAGCGCCATATCGAATTTCTAAATAGTTGGAGTTTGTATTGTTGTAACGACGCTGCATGAAAATCGTATTGTTGAAAAATGGCGCCCGCTTTATCAACAGAGCAGAAATGCAAGGTTGTCGAATGGTATTTCGAGACAAAATCACCTGTAACCGTGCAAAGAAAGTTCCAGAAGGAGTATAAGTGTCGAGATGCACCAGGCAGGCAAGCAATCATGGATTTTGTCAAGCAATTTCGTGCCACTGGATGTGTTAAAGGCAAGTAAAAAGGCGGGAGCGAAGCTTGTGTACGAACGGCCGAAGTTGTCGAAAATGTTCGCACAAGATTGGTCGATTCCCCTACCAAAAAATCTGTTCGCCGCCCATCCATTGAAGTAGGGCTGTCGTATACCACGACGTGGCGAATTTTGAGAAAGGATTTACACCTGTTCTCCATGTTTATCAGGAGTTAACAGATACTGGAAGACAGAAACGACAACAATTTGCAATGGAGTTTGGAGCAGAAATGGAAGCCAATCAGGACATTGTGGACAACCTGAGGGTGTCAGATGAGGCCTTCTTCCATCTGTCAGGTGACGTTAATAAACACAACGTTCGTTTTTAGGGGTTCCCAGCACCCTCATGAGATCCATAAATCACCACTTCATCCACGAAAGGTTATGGCTTGGTGCGCGATTTCCAAAAGAGGCATCATTGGTCCGTTCTTTTTTGAGGGCACCGTAACGTCACAGGCTTACCTTAACATGTTGGAAACTTTCTTCATCCCCGAGCTGCGAAGGAGGCGTATACCGCTTCGACATCAATGGTTTCAACAGGATGGCGCTAGGCCTCATACCAGTAATGAAGTGCTAGATTTTCTCAATCAGAGTGTCATTTCAAACAGGTTTCCAGATCTATTCGGGAGTGGCTTTCTTTGGTGTACTACGAGTCCTCACCTTAACCCATGTGATTTTTATCTCTGGGGGTTCTTTGAAGACAGTACAAGAACCCTAGACCAGCTGCGACAAAGCATCGTCGACTGCTGCACCCTTGTGGATGCAGAAATCCTGGATAGAGTTATGAACAACTTCACCATTCGGCTGCGAGCAGTTCAAAACGTTCGTGGCGGCCACATTGAACGTATCATCAAGACTTTTCCACGGGAATAAAAACTCCGAACTGCCTAAAATATCACACTGAAATGCAAAGTTTGTAAACATTAATGGGTCAATAAATCATAGTACTGAAATGGTCTGAAATTGACTAAATCACCCTGTATGTTAGAGAATATTCTAGTATCATCTGCTACACAAAGGATATTTCAACAAGATGCTGCAACTTGTCACACAGCTAAACTGGTGAAAAGGTGGTTTGCAAGTAAGAAGATTAATGTTATGAGCTGTCCATCTAATAGTCTTGATGTGGCGCCTATAGAAAATATTTGGCGAATATTAAAGAAAAATGTTTACCAACGAAAACCAACAACAATTGACCAATTAAAAACTGTTTTAGATGACGAATGGAATAAAATAACAAGTGAAAAACTTTCTCAACTTGTTTTTACAATGCCTGATAGATTGGCAGATTTGATTAAAGTAAAAGGTGATGTAAAAAAGCATTAATGGCCAATAAAGTTTTATGTTTGAATGTCATAAACACTAGGTGGTCTTAAATTTCTGGAACGAGTTGACAGTGGTTTTAAAATTCTGCCTTTTGTTGGCAAATTTTAAGTTAGAATTATTAATTAATAGCATCGAATATTTTTAACTTTTTACGTGAATTTAATCGTCAATTCAAAAACTTTTGACTGACGTTTAATTTATATCTCTGCAACCACGGTTGCCGAGATATTTTCATTTTTCTGTCAACCGTCACTTAAAATGTGAGGGTGATCTTAAAATTATGCAGCTGAGTTGTACATCCAGGATCTACTCAAGAATATGATCCAGAAGGTTCAGAATCATGACAGTGACTTGGTGACAGGGATCCTGAGGCATTCGATGGAGATAAAGTGGCATACAAGGTACGGAAAGCCTAGACATGTTCTGTATGTCAATTTTGAAGACATTGGCAACGTTTCCTGCCCAGATTATTGAAAAATGCGATGCTTTGTTTCTTTACCTCGCTGTTTGATTGGTTTACGTTCTGTGCTGTTTTGTTTTGTGTTTTGTTTTGTTTCGTTGTTTCTCGTCTGAAAATCGTCAATCTTATATTGTTTTGCATAATGTGGAGGAGCTCTAGGGTTGGTCAGGCTTCTTGCCCACTTCAATGTATTTCCTTTGGCATTTACTCTAGACAGATGAGCTTAGTGAAAGCGCTGCTTTCGTCCTATCAGAGCAAAGATTCACTGCACTGTTCGATTGTCGATTGTCTGTTAAATCACTCACCGAAGAAGAAAGCGTAGCTTTCGAAATGTACATCTGATGCATTAAAAATGATTGTTGTGGATTTGCGTTTTCTTCTCATCGCTCGATTGACCTTTGTGTCCACAGTTTCTTGGCGGATTCTATTTCTAGTAGATAATTATATTTTGATAAAAAAATTTCTAAAATCAATTTGATAGAAAATGTAAAAAATTATAATTTGGAAAAAATGATATCTTGATAAAAAATTCACAAAAAGTACTACACATGCAATGTATTTTAAAATTTATTAATTTACTTATTTATGGATATTTTTAATGTTTGAGGTAAAAAATCTACCAAAAAACTTGTTCTAGTTAAAACTTTCTATTTTTTTTCAACCAAACAGCAAATTTTCGTTATTCAATTTCAAACGTTACTTTCAAGTATCCTTAGTATCCTATTAATGATGAGTGATAATTAACTATGCTAAACAAAAAAAAAAATAAAAATAACCTAATATCAAAGTTTTATTTCAAGTTTTTTAATGCTCCTACTTTCACATTTTACAGACCTTATTTAACCTTATTAATTGAATTGTACTTTCTTAAAAAGAACTCTATTCGACTTGTAATGAAAACTTTCAATAATTTTTCTTTAGTGTCATAATAGCGTGAGAAAACTATATGTTCTGATCGTCTGTGAACTACACAATGCAAAATCTCATCAACATTCGGTGAAGTTATAAGTTTTCTTGCTTTTTATTACTTCTTCGGATATTTTATCTAATTTATTGATCTCCAGGGGACAATAGATTGAAAGATCTTGAAGTTTTGACTATTTAGATTAAAATTTTGGATCAATAACGAATATTTCATAAAAATTTTAATCAAAATTGCAACCTCGACATGCGTTTCAATGGTATCTATCGCTGTGTTTGGGCCAAAAATGGCTGACAAATTCACGTGACTCCAGTTCTACCAATCAGCAGCAGCTGCGGGCGACGCAGAAAAGGATTGTCGTACTTAGCCCAACCATAGCATTCAAGATGCCCATCATCAGACCCATCATCGATAATATCAACTTCCCAACCCATTTAGTGTCCAAGTTCATTCTGAAATGGTTGGTCAGGCATAAACTACCTGGCATCAATTTTAGTATCAAGAATAGTTTTGAACCCGTAAACTACCTAAAAAGACAAGCCCCGGTTTAAAATTAACCTCTCTTCTGACATAGAATTAACCTCTCCAGCATTCCAAGTAAAGAAACACTAGATGCACTGCTGATTTATACGTCAGGAAGCTAGAAAACCAGGCCCTAAAGGAACTCAAATATTTTCAAAATGTGTAGCACCACTACATAGACGATATCATCACTTTATTTGACTCCAAATCTTGCGATATTAACCTTTTTTGGAGGATGTAGACGCCTCGATTAAATTCACCATGTAAGATAGTCTTTCATGATATCTTGCTAGTAAAAGAAGACGGGGATCTTAACATATACCGGAAACCAACCTTCGCTCCACATTAAAGCATCTAACCATTGCTTTGCACGTAAGTCAGCGGCCTTCGACCAAATGTTGTTAAAAACGCAGACTTCCATTAACAGATGAGGGAAGGTTGACAGAAGAAGACAAAATCAAAAAAATTGCCGAAATCAACGGATATTTATTTATTTATTATTAAAATTTTTTTTATAATTACCCTACCGGAGCCTGTATGGCCTATAGGCCGACATGTGTGGTCTCCGGAGGGTAAGACTAAATGTAAAAACTTGTTTAGTAATTGGGTAATGTAGTTTAGAATTAGGTATATTAGGTGGAGGAAGTAATAGAGTTTCTAAAATTCTGTGAGAGAAGTTAAATTAATATCTGAAGGGTTAGAAAACGGTATTGTGATGAGGGGGTACCATGAATTAGTTGGCTTATTGCCCTCCATTTGTGTTTGATATTTGAGATTTTATGAAAAAATGGGCATGGAATACTTGCTTAGTGGATATAACAAAATATTTATTGATAAAATTAAAAACAACGTGCTGAAGAAAGTTAAACTGGAAAATATCACCACCTCGAACAGGAGTAAAGATAGGGTTGCCATCTCAAAAATCTGCCAACCAGGACATGATGCATGAAAACTCCGGAATTCGGAGCTTAAAACCCGGACATGTAAACAGTGTTTTTTTTTTTTAAAGTTACTCAGCAAAATAAAAATTAGTTTTAATTGTTATAAATCAACTTTTTATGTATTTGAAGAAAATATAATTAAATAGCCTCATGTTTTATTAGAACTTACCTTAACACCTCTTAACTCAACACCGCTTTCTACACACGTCTTATACTGCCCGCTTAAGTTTTTTTTTTTTTTTTTATATAACTGAGACGAGAGGGAAGGGAAAAGAACAAGTCGGTTGATCGCGGCGCGGGGAGCGGGGGCGCGCGGTAGTTCAGCGGTGACCGTTAACATGGATGAAGGAAAACATCCTAGGTTTTCCTTCATCCATGCCGTTAATTTGAAAACTTTAGAACCCGGACTACAAATGAAACCCCGCCCGGACGCTCCCCGGACGCCCTCTAAACTAGGACAAATCCGGGGAAACCCGGACGGATGGCAACCCTAGTAAAGAAGAAATTACAGGGTCGAGTTACATTTTTATGACCGCTCCCTACGTTTGTCTTCGTAGTTGGCCAGCCGAGGAACTATGTCATGTGCTGGGAATTGGTTAGGTGACTATATACACTCACTCACAAAAATTCATGACACACCTGCCTAATAATGTGTTGGGTCCTCTCAGGGCCGGATAACGGCTGCGACCCGTCGCGGAAGACCAGTCTCCGGAAGACATCCACAGGCACTGCAAGCCATGCCGCCTCCACTGCACTCCATAACGATGCTGCATTTACCAGTTGTGTTAGTGACGACCTGACAGATCGTTCTATGACGTCCCACAAATGTTCAATGGCATTGCAATATGGGGAACGTGAAGTCCAAATCATTGTCGTAAAGTCGGTAGCATTTCCCTCCAGCCACTACCGTGTCATAAGGGCCGTGTGTGGAGGCGCATTATCTTGCTGGAAGATGCCGTCGCCCGCGGGGTAGAAACAGTTCATGAAGGGGTGCAGGTGGTCCCCAAGCAGATCGACGTAGGAAGTATCACGCAGAGTGGATGTCAGATGTACCAATGGACCCATTGCATGCCACGAGAAAACACCCCAGACTAGTATGGAGCATTCACCTGCCTGAGTAATCCCCACCTGACAAGCGGGGTCCATGACTTTGGCCTGAGACGAACAGGACCATCGGCCCGATATTGGTCGGACCAGGCAACCCTTCGCCAGTCATCAGCTGTCCAATGTCGATGTTGGTTGGTCCAGGCTAGGCGATACTGAGGATGTGCAGCTGTCAAGAGTGGCACCCGTCGTGGTCTCCTGCTTCCAAAGACTGCAGCTGCCATGGTTCGCCGAAATGTCACCACAGACACAGTTGTGGGACGTTTCTGGTTGTACCGCATGGTGATTTGGCTCGCTGTAACCTTTCGGTCAGCAGTTGCAAGCCGGGCGACCCGGCGAAAACCCCTGGCATCAATTAAGCGTGGGTGGCCCGTCCGCTGTCCAACAAGGGTTTTAACCCCTCGTTGGGTGTAATCAACAAGGTGTACTGTCCAACTACTAACCTTGCAACGGTTTTGCAGGAAAATTGCAGGGTGTTGGCTATATCTTATATTGAGGCACCCATCCGTTTGGCACCAACCATCATCCCCCGTTAAAAGCCGGATAGCTCTCAGCGTGTTGCCATCTCTGCTGCTAGTTTTGCTTACAATGATTGTGCGATATCAAGGAGTCTTGTGCAACTGCATTCCGAGAATGGAAGCAGCGGGTTTTGTCTCATTACGGACAGGGAACCGGATTGGAGGGGTGTGCCATGACTTTTAATGAGTGAATGTAAGGTAGGTTTCCACTATGTTAAAAACATATCACTCATTGCTGCAATGGTAAAAAACGTGATTTATCAGATCTGGAATAGGGGATGATAATCGGCTTTCGGGTGTCAGTATTTCGGAAACCGCGCAGTTTGTGAACTGTTTTCGTGCTGCTGTAGTTAAAGTGTACCATGACTGGAAAAATGGGACCGTTCAGAATAAACGGTGTGGGAACTGTGGAGCACCACGTGCCATTGATGAGAGAGGTGAAAGTCAGCTGCAGAGGTAACTGAAGGCCAACCGAAGAGCTACAGTGGACCAACTTAGCGCTCAAACCAACGAGGGTGCTACCAGACATGTCTCTAAAATCACAGTACAGAGGACCCTGCTGCGTATGGGCCTCCGCAGCAGATAGATGGTCACCGCACCCATGCTGACGAAGGTTCACCGCCAAAAATGGCTTCAATTTGCCCACCAGAACAGAAACTGGACCACTTCTGACTGGAAAAATTCTGCTCCACATAAATTACGGCCGTTGGCGGGTGAGGCGAGAAACCTCCGAGAACAAGCATCCTGCAACCATTGTTGGACGAATCCAGCTGATGGCGGCAGCGACTTGGTGTGGGGAGTGTTTTCATGCTATTGTCTGGGCCCACTGATACCTGTGGAAGGAATTCTCAACCGATTCGGTTATTTATCCGTAATTGCAGATCAAGTACACCCTTACATGGCGATTGTCTTCCCAGAGGGGGATGGCACGTTCCAGCATGAAAATGCGACGTGTCATACGGCTGCAATTGTTCGGGGGTGGTTTGAGGAACACGACCAAGAGTTTCAAATACTACCCTGGCCCCATAATTCCCCAGACCTCAACCCAATTGAGAACCTTTGGAATCACCTCGATCGTCATGTGCGTGCGATGGAATAACCACCGCCTACCCTTCAGCAGCTATCGGATGCTTTACAGTCTGCATGGCAACAGCTATCAGTAGAACCCTGCCATAATCTTAGTGACTCACTCCCACGCCGTCTAGCTGCTGTACGTGCCGCTAAAGGCGGCTATTCGTGATATTAGCTGGTGGTCTAAATAATGTGACTCGACTCTGTATGTCGTTTCCCCTATAACAGATAACTAACTAAATGCTTTCAAAATATTGCCAAGAAATTCAATTTGAATGTGACTTACAGCAGTAAAAATAGCCTAAGATATCTACTAGGAAGTGTCAAGGTTGTAATTAATATGTGAGACCGAAGTGGAGTATATGAAATCGCTTGTAATTCGTGCCCAAAACGCTACATTGGTCAGAGTTTAAGCACGCGGATTCAGGAACATTTCTACTGTATAAGAAATGGTAATACCAATAATTCTAGTTTCGCAGACCATAGTCTTAAAACAGGACATACTTTGACAAAACTTCCTATAGATCTTGCATACGATGAATCAGCCTAAACTGCTCAATCTCCTTGAATGTTTAGAGATTGCCCAAAAAACAATCAATGAATTGCTTAACTAGGATGGACGGCTCGGATTAGCTCGCCTTCTATAAATTGTCGCAAACTACGCTAATTGAACCTTTATGCTTATAAAAAACCCTTCCCCCTTTCTGTATCTGTATTTACGCCGATGAAGATGACTTGGTCATCGAAATGTACTTACGAATATTAAATAATTCTTGTGGAAAAGTGTTTTCTCCTTTTTACTTTATTTAACATCGGTAATGTGACAATACCCTGGGTGTTCATTTTTCATTTGCCACCAGTGCACTTACAGAATGACTAAAGCATCCATATGCAGGCTGACCGTCTTCAAAATTGGAGGGTGTCTCTTTAGGGTACAGAAAAGAGATGAGATATAGATAATAATAACATGATGTTCCCCAAACAACCATGAGCGAAATGTGGCACTGCCAATAACGACAGCGACCCCATTTGTATATCCGTATAAGGCAGAGCCCTCACTGATCATCACTAGTTCTCCCACTTCCCATATATGTGGCAAACTGAAATTTAGCGTGCTCATTCTTTGCAGTGCAGATATGTTTCATGTCCTATTGCAACAGCCAAAGGTGGGAAAAGGGTGTCCCCCCAAAATTGGTTCTATAGTGAGAGAGAGATTTGCTAGGGTTTTGTCTTGTTTACAACCCAACGGGCTGGCAAGGAAGGCTAGTAATTGTGCCCCGGAGCTACGAAAGTACAGGCGCCATAAGTCATAGCATCGGTATCCATTTTCACTTTCTGGTCTGTTACGCATGATTCAGCGTTGTGAGGCAACATGGAGGGAGCTTTGCTGTTCGACCTCAAGCTGCTGGAACGCAATTGGTGATAAATCAACGGAGAATTCGAACGGAACGCGCAGTGGTCATGGCATTTTATGTACACTATCTGGCCATTCGTCACTGGACACCCCATACCGGAAAGTATCGTGTAGAGCCACCTTTCGCTGCAATGATATCCGAAATCTTTCGAGAAAGATTTTCCACCAATTTGCGATACGTGTCGGCCGGAATCTTGCTCCATTCATCCTTCAAACTTGCAAACACCTCAGTGGTTTGGGCTGCATGGCCTGGTTCTCAATCGACGCTCCAATTCGTCCCAAAGGTGTTCAGTGGGTTTGAGGTCTGGACTTTATGCTGGCCAGTTAACATTCCCCACACCCATTTCCTCAACATAGATGCTAATTATGCCTGCTGTATGACAGTGATCATTGTCGTGCTGAAATAGGTATGGACAATTATCAAAGTGTTCCCACAATGTCGGTAGCGCAGAGTTGTCCAGAACCCTTTGGCACGCTTTGACATTCATGGTTCCGCGAAAATAAAACAAGAGGATCAAGACCATATTACGAAAAGCAGGACCAGATCATGAGGCCACTGCCTTCGTATTTCACTGGACTGCCACGACTGGTAGCGGGATTTCAATGTTTTTTCATTGGTGTGGAGTCCAGAAAAACTGTAACTGACGGGTCGCATTGACGGCTGTGATAATTGACTTGTGTACAGCTCTGCGACCTGGGTTCGATATCGTGTAGAGTGACTGTAACTCGATATCGGGACATGTTGCAACAGTTCGTCATCCTAAAGATTCAAGAAAGAGGATGCATTAACACAATCACCTTTTCACAAGACTACACCCTCTCAGATTAGACGTTTTCTGCAACTATGACAACATATCTCCGAATGAGTCATCAACCATGCATTGCCAATAACGTGCGTCCATCCAATTTAAACCCCTGCAATTTTTAGCTTTAGGCTTATCGGAAAAGCGTTGTTTATCATGGAGATATTCATTCGCTGGCAGAGACAAAGGACAGCATCGTCTTTCATGCACGGAATATATCTATCTTTCGATCAACTGCATCCTGCTGTGGGACATGCTGTAATTGGTTTTTAGGTGTTGGCCTTGGAGGACAGTGGCAACACTGAACACATACACTATATGATCACAAATATCCGGACACATCCACGTTTGCACGATTTCATGGAAATCAATAGGGCGTTGCACATCCCTTTGCCCGAATCACAGCTTCCACCCTTCGGGGAAGACTTTCCACCAAATGTTGGTAGGTACTTTCCGGAATGTTCCTCCATTCCTCCCGAAGAGCGAGAATCAGTTCAGGTACAGAAGTTGGCCGATGTGATCTGGCCCGCAAGCGTCTTTCCAATTCATCCCACAGACTCTATAGGATTGAGGTCGGGACTTTGTGCCGGCCAACCCATTTCTTCGACCCCTGAGTCCACAAACCACTGCTGTACACGCCTCGCTTTGTGGCACAGAGCATTGTCGTGTTGGTAGAGAAATGGCCCGTTTTCGAAAAATTGCCACAACGTTGGAAGTGCACAGTTGTCCAAAACATTCAGATAACGGTCGGAGTTCATGATTCCTTGCACAGGAACGAGCTGGCCCAGTCCGTACCATGAAAATGAGCCTCACACCATGACTCCTCCTCCTCCGAACTTGACTGTGGGGTCTGTGCACTCAGGTAAGAAGCGTTCTCCAGGTATGCGCCAAACCCAAACTCGTCCATCGGATTGCCAGAGTGTGTAGCGAGATTCGTCTGTCCACATTACACGTTTCCATTGGTCCATTGTCCAGTTTCTGTGGGCTTTGCACCACTCCAGACGTCGCTTGGCGTTGACCCTGCTGATGTGGGGCTTGTGGGGAGCAGCACGGCCATGGAATCCCATCGTGTGCAGTTCCCGACGAATTGTCATGGTACTGGCATCATTTGCAGAGGCGTTTCGAAACTGTGGCAATTTTTTCCGCCGAGGACTTCCGGTTGCTGCGGGTGACACGACGAAGCACTCGACGGTCTCTGTCCGTTAGTTTCTTGGGTCTACCGGTTCGTTGGTGAACTGTTGTTGATCCCCGGGTCTTCCATTTCATAATGACATCGCCTACTGTTGACTTGGGTATCTGAAGAAGGCTGGAAATGTCACGCACGGACTTGCCGCATAGGTGACATCCAACGATGGTTCCACGTTGGAACTCACTGAGCTCTGCCGAACGACCCATTCTTGCCAATGTCCAAGCAGAGTTGTGTCTGAAGGTGTGGGAAGCTATTTAAATGATGTGCAAGTCATTATCATGTGACATTGGGCCAATCGATGATCTGTGAGGGGTGTCCGGATTTTTTTTATCTTATAGTGTACTTTGAGTGCCCTTGCAGCGTACGGCCAATACCTCCATCATCGACGATTGGTATGTGTAATGGACCTCCTCTAAAGAATAACAATTTTGCCAAAACTTTGTGTTGATGGCAGCACCACATTTCACCAGGGTGGTCATTTGGGGAACGAAATATTATTTTCAGCGTTTTTCTCCATACTGTGAGCAGCATGTCCTCCAACTTTGAAATCAATCGTCGGCACACGAATCACTCTGATGCAGGACACTGAATAGAGATGCTTTAATTTGAATGACCCTGCGCTTAAACATTACACTTTTATTGCTTAATCCTATTTTAAACGTTTTGATGTATTGAACTCTTTTATAGAACTGATAAAAATTTTTTTCTGAACTTACAGGTGCTTATTGGACATACAGAGTTTATGAACCAGACTACAAGCCCACTTCGTCCAAACGCTACTGTCGTAAAGTAGTCTATAGATTTGCATTTTGGTCTATCACTCTTATTTTTGCTTTTTATGTTGTCGTTTTTATTTTATGGGTAATTTTACTCATTGTCGCCAAGACAAAAAAATGGAGAAGAACAGGAACCCTTATGGCTTATCGAGGATAACCTCTTCACGGGATATTGTTTATTAGTTTCTGTCATAGTTTTAAGTCTTATTTTAATTGCAAAGTTGAATAAAATTAAAATGAATTTTAATGCCGCAGTATATAAAGATGTGTTTGTATAGACATGTCCTTAAAATCCTGTGATCAATAGACTTTAGGAGAAGGAGGGAATTCGAAGATATTAGATTAAAACTTGCAAACAGGTTGAGAAATCTACGTTAATGAATGAATGTATATAATATGTAACTGAATCAGAATTAAAATATTTGAGTAAACGATGGACATTCTTAAGAAAAGAATATGAAGGTGGTGCATTTTTTATTTATTACAGCTAAGGAGGGTTGTTTACAATCTATGGTAATGATTTGCATGGCGCGTGACGTCTCAACTAATCAGCGTAGGCATGCAAATTTATGTAAAAGTACAGGTGAGTACTTAAACATTAGTGGGGCAGGCGGCGGGTTAGTTTGCTCGGAGAAATGCCGCCGAAAGTGTTACAGTTTTGGGAAGGGTACATGACAGCCCTTTCCGACGCGAAATTCAGTTATTCCGCAATAATTACGTCATGTAGGAAAAGAGGTTTCACCATTTCGAAGAAAGGAGTTCATAACGTGGTGGCTGGTGTTGGTTTGGTCCGTACAGGACAGATTTTCGGGACTGCAAAGCAAGCAAATCCAAGGACACCTACAAGTTGCACAAAGGCTGTCATTCGGAAAGTCTAGAAAATGGTGACGGGGAACAATCCAGCGACCCATAGGACCATTGCTGCTAAGGTAGGAACATTTCTTCGTACCGTAAACAAGATTATCCATAAAGATTTGGGACTGCAAAAGAGACATAAGAGCAAGGTTCACAAGCTCTTGCCAAGGCACATTTCAGAACGTAAAACCAATTGCAGAAAATTGTATGAATGTCATCTCGCTGGGGATAAATGGAAGTATGTGGCCACATTAGACGAAGCATATATTCATCTGTCGGACTGCAATAAACCAAGGGCAAATCGTTTCCAAATTGGTACAGAGAATGTCGTGAAAGTTTTTCGAAGGGATTCATGATCGTCGCGGGTTATTCCTACACTATATGATCAAAAATATCCGGACACCCCTCACAGATCATCGATTGGCCCAATATCACATGATAATGACTTGCACATCATTTAAATAGCTTCCAACACCTTCAGACACAACTCTGCTTGGACATTGGCAAGAATGGGTCGTTCGGCAGAGCTCAGTGAGTTCCAACGTGGAACCATCGTTGGATGTCACCTATGCGGCAAGTCCGTGCGTGACATTTCCAGCCTTCTTCAGATACCCAAGTCAACAGTAGGCGATGTCATTATGAAATGGAAGACCCCGGGATCAACAACAGTTCAACAACGAACCGGTAGACCCAAGAAACTAATGGACAGAGACCGTCGAGTGCTTCGTCGTGTCACCCGCAGCAACCGGAAGTCCTCGGCGGAAAAATTGCCACAGACTTTCGAAACGCCTCTGCAAATGATGCCAGTACCATGACAATTCGTCGGGAACTGCACACGATGGGATTCCATGGCCGTGCTGCTGCCCACAAGCCCCACATCAGCAGGGTCAACGCCAAGCGACGTCTGGAGTGGTGCAAAGCCCACAGAAACTGAACAATGGACCAATGGAAACGTGTAATGTGGACAGACGAATCTCGCTACACACTCTGGCAATCCGATGGACGAGTTTGGGTTTGGCGCATACCTGGAGAACGCTTCTTACCTGAGTGCACAGAGCCCACAGTCAAGTTCGGAGGAGGAGGAGTCATGGTGTGCGGCTCATTTTCATGGTACGGACTGGGCCAGCACGTTCCTGTGCAAGGAATCATGAACTCCGACCGTTATCTGAATGTTTTGGACAACTGTGCACTTCCAACGTTGTGGCAATTTTTCGGAAACGGGCCATTTCTCTACCAACACGATAATGCTCCGTGCCACAAAGCGAGGCGTGTACAGCAGTGGTTTGCGGACTCAGGGGTCGAAGAAATGGGTTGGCCGGCACAAAGTCCCGACCTCAATCCTATAGAGAGTCTGTGGGATGAATTGGAAAGACGCTTGCGGGCCAGATCACATCGGCCAACTTCTGTACCTGAACTGATTCTGGCTCTTCGGGAGGAATGGAGGAACATTCCGGAAAGTACCTACCAACATTTGGTGGAAAGTCTTCCCCGAAGGGTGGAAGCTGTGATTCGGGCAAAGGGATGTGCAACGCCCTATTGATTTCCATGAAATCGTGGCTAGAGCGCAAACGTGCATGTGTCCGGATATTTGTGATCATATAGTGTATAAAGGCAAGCTACAGATAGGGAGAGTGACTCAAAATGTAAAGGTGAATTCTGCGTACTGTCAGGAACAAGTTCTGATACCAATTTATACAGATGAACTACCTGCTCTTTACGGAAACGACGTTGACAAGGTCCGTCTCCATCAAGACAAAGCGTCCAGCCATACGTCCAAATCGACACAGAATTTTCTGACACGAATGGAACAGCAAACAGGAATCCAGGCTATACCGTTTACCGAGATACCAGTGAAGTCTCCAGACGCGTCGACCATGAATTTTTGCGCATTTGGACTATTAAAACGAGCCTTGGGAAGCCGACGTCCTCTTTCATTGGATGGACTTATGGAAATGTTGTCAGCAGGAGTGGCAACGTATAAGTCTACTGCAATGGAAACTGCGCTGCAGAGCAATAGTAGTATCCCATGGCCATCAAATAGAGCATGATCGTTGGTGGAGAAAGGGAATTTCGGGGAAATATTACCGAATTCGTATCGTTACCATAGATTGTAAACAACCCCCCGTAGTCTATTCCCTTTTAAAAATTATACTAAGTGATCAAAAGTTTAGGGAAACCTGCATTTCTGATAACAGGAATTAATAAGCAATGGCACCCGGTTTTGCTCTAATGACAGTGTCCACCCTCCGAGGAAGTCTTACCACCAGTTTTTGGTAGTAAGAAGCTGGAATTTTCCTCCGTTCAGACTAGAAGTGTATCTTTGGAGAATTTATAAAGTATCAGAGCACATCAAGCCAAAACTTTCAGTATTCGCTATTCCTTTAGGATTGTTCTTGCTAAGAATTTAAAAAAAGTTGCACATATATGCCCCGTTTGAAATTATTATATTAGTTTGTAACCCCCCCTACTGGGACATTTAGGCCTAAACTTAATAGTAATGTTGATCTTGTCTGGATGAATCAGCACACAGAATTTTATATAAGTTAAATATTTAAATGAGAATTTTACCATTAACGGAAATCCAAATACGAGGGCAAATCAATAAGACGGTTCTAAGAAATTTTTTGACACAATTTATTGGTCTAAGAAGACGACATTATGTGTGCAGGAGTAGCAGTTTATTACTTATTTTTCTATACAGGGTGAATACAAAAGTCTGAACCCCCCCCTTTTATTTTTTGAACCGAAGCAGATATGTCAATTTTGATGAATCCAATGAACAGGAATTTGTGGATGGCCTATCCCATGGTGCACTTTTCATCATCCCAAATATGCAAATTAGGACATATTCAAAATTTATCTCAAAAACCGTAAGGGATAGAGAAAAAAAACCCAATTGCAAACTTGTTCAGCATAAAAAAAACAAACAAAACAAAAAAAAATCACCCAAATCGGACCAACCAATCACCCACAATCACGTGATCATGTTGACCATTTCCGGAACAGTGTAGCTTGCCATCCTGAAATTGTTCTGTTTTCTGTGTGCTGAAACATGCCTTTTATTTGCTTTTCCGCATGAAAGTGAATGTGAGTATGGTAATTTATGTTAATTTTTGGATTTGCATGCTTTACATGGTGGAAATATCAACATTCAGTTTTCCTTGTGCAGTGGAACTGTTTGTAAGCTACAAACAGTTCACCACGTGATTGTGAGTGATTGGTTGGTCCGATTTGGATAATTTTTTTTTGTTTTGTTTGTTTTTTTTTTATGCTGAACAAGTTTGCAATTGGGTTTTTTTTCTCTATCCCTTACGGTTTTTGAAATAAATTTTGAATGTGTCCTAATTTGCATATTTGGGATGATGAAAAATGCACCATGGGATAGGCCACCCACAACTTCCTATTCATTGGATTCATCAAAATTGACATATCTGCTTCGGTTCAAAAAATAAAAGGGGGGGTTCAGACTTTTGTATTCACCCTGTATATTCACCATCGATGGCAGTGCATTTTTTCCACCGTGATATGATTTTGGACATGCCAGCTGCATAAAACGTCGTCTGGTGTAAACACTGCCGCACAGCTTGTGGAACAATCAGCGCAATATCCTAAACTGCCACGGATACCAAACTATGCCGTGCCTTGCGCGATAAGCGACAGAGTGACCACGTCTGCCTCCTTCACAACAACGCAAGGCCACACGTCGCCATGGCGGTCAAGGAAAAAATCTCTAAGTACGGCTGGGAAATCATGAGTCATCCGCCATATACTCCAGATCTGGCGCCCTCGGATTATAACCTTTTCGGCCCGATGAAGAAGGCATTGGCTTGACCAGAACTTCTCATCTGATCGTGAAGAGCGACATGCTGTGCGGCAGTGATCACGGCAGCTGGCATATCCAAATTGGTGTCACGGTGGGAAAAATGCACTGCCATCGGTGATGGATATATAGAAAAATAGTGAACTCTTACTCCTGCACACCTAAATGTTTGACCAAGAAATTGTGAAAAAAAATTCGTGGAACCGACTTATTGATTTGCGATGCGATGCAATTTGTGTAATTTGTTTGAAGCAATACAGGGTGCGGCAGGTATTTGAGAACACATGAGTATGACGTAATAATAATACGTTATACTATATAACAATTCCGAAACTAGGCAGATAAACATGGCGGATCTAAGGATAATCCAGCAAATGAAGCGACATGCTGTCATCGTCTCCTTGGCTGTAGGACACTTCGACTCCGAGATTGCAGCATTCCTGAAAGTCGCCCGTTCATTCGTGTTCAAAGTTCCGGGAGAACTAGATGCTGCCAGTAGAGATGTGCCAACCGTTTCACAGAGGAAACGACATTGTCGGCGCTCGGACCGTATCAGGACGCTGGAATTCATCCATTCTGTCCAAGCTGCAATCGATGTCCATAAGGGCACTTGGGAGGGAGCTGCAGGTTAATGAGGCAACCATGAGACGTGTGGTGCATGAAGACCTCCGTTACAAGTCGTATGTGTTGCGGAGGTGATAGTTCATGTCCGAGGCAACCAAGAAGAATCGAATGGACAGGGCCAAGCGCCTCCTCAAAAAGCTGAAGCATCCGGAGGAACCAGGAATGCTATGGTTCTTCTCTGATGAGAAAAACTTTGTGCAAGACCAGAAGGTGAAAGATCGATGGCTGTGTCAAATCCCCCAGGAAGTTCCAACCGTCATGCATACGAAATTTCCAGCCGAAGGATGGTTCTGGAGGTCGTGAGCAGTGAAAGGCGATTGATGCCTCCACATTTCTTCCGTCAAGCTCTCAGGGTCAATTCTGCTGCTTACACCTGTTGGCAAGAGTTATGAAGCCCTGGGTTGTGCTGGTAGACCCTATGTTTTTCAAGAGGACTCTGCTCCAATTCACAGCACCCAACGAATTTTCACGACCACATCCCTCCCAACACGTGGACCCCCAGCTTCCCTAATCTCAATCCTTTAGACTATTACCTCTGAGGCGTCGTTGAGAGAGAGTCCAACAATATCTTCACAACACCGTTGAAGCTCTCAGGCCAGCTATTGTGGAGGCAATGGCAGAAATCCAGAAAACCCACCTCATTGCTGCCTGCTAGCGATTCCAACAGTGTGTGGAGGCTGTCATTGTGGCGGACGGTGGATTTATTGAATAGCAATATGTATTTTGTAATTCTTAGTACAAAAATGTAAAGTGTATTACAGGCTCTGTCGTATCTTAAGTGTCTGCTCCTTTTACCTGCGGACGTAGTTTTGTTCTCAAATACCTGCCGCACCCTGTACATATAATCGTTAAAAAACCTTACATTAATGTTTAGTCGTGTTTAGCTAATATTTTATATATATAAAGCACCATGTTTTTATGTTTTAAAATGCAACATGGAAGTAAGTAATAAAGTTGAAATTCAACTCATAGCCGTGTAATACCACTACATTGATGGAAAAAATCTAAAACTGGAGATAAGTCTCTCAAAAACATAGAAATAATTATCTTTATGTGTTTATCTTTATCTATCTATCTATATATATATGTGTGTTTGCGTCATCAATCGGCTGGTCGTATTAGGACGTTATCTCAATAATAGTGTATCTAGCTGGTCTAATGGTTGATGAAATTAACGTACATGCCGTAGCTTATTAACAGTGGTCTTTAATAATTGTTTGAAGGATACATGTTAATTCATATACAGGGTGTATCTAAACCCCTGTCACAAACTTCTGGTGGGATTCCCCACAGCAAGTTGATAACACAAGTTCGCATAAACATGATTCGAATAACGTCCCATTTATTGGTTATTAACAGATACCCCTGCTAATAACTTCAGGTGTACCTAACCATTCAGGGGGAATTGCCACCTCGCTGCTGAAACTTTGACATTTGTTGTAGCTTCTCCGCATTTCACCTGCCATCCAGAGAGTAGCAAAACCAGCTGCTGAAACTTCATTTTAAAGTGCGGAAATCTCATAAAAGTTTCGTTATCTGAACGATGTTTATATGTCGCTGTGGAGAACCACCACTAGAAGTTTGTGACAAGGGTTTAGATACACACAGTATTTCGAGATGACACCGAAGAAGAGAACGAGTATTGCTCAGAGAAAAAGTTATCCAGGCATCGAAAATATCTAAATAACGGCAGCTTCGTCTACAGTAGGAAATTGTAGAATTACTGAAAACAAATTTGAGTTATTATTAACTTCTTCAGATTGTTCTGTTTACCAAAAACTGGAATTATCCTGGGCAATGCCGGGTGCCTGTGCTAGTTTTCACGGAGTATCGAGTGTTTGCAGTGGAAAGTAAATAACCAGACGATAGTATACAACGTAATACAATTTCTGTTGGGGATAATTTTTAGACTACACTTTTTATTTTTTCGTTGGGATTTTCTCAATTTTATTGAATAAATTGAAGTGGAAAGAGAATAGTAACCAGACGATAGTAAGATAAATGTGTCGTAAATAACAAAGATTTATTTAAATAAACTATTAAGAAATGACGTAACCAAGTACCGAAAGGCTAAACTAAATCATTCGCGGAACCATATTTTTCAACCTCCCTATGTTAACATTTTAAGTTTCTAATGAATCATAATGATACCATTAAACCACGTACCTTTGAACCAATTTGGATTATCATTAATTCTACCTTATATTCGTTTAGAATCCATCATTGCCAGTTGTTTGATATGTTACATGCCATATCTTTGAAAATTTTTGAGTTTTTGTAAGGGTACCATTAGAGCACGTGCCATTGTTTCGATTACAACCATTTTCAAAATGGTTCAGTTCAGTAACCTTATTTATCAGTTGGCGAAAATAGTAATTAATATCCGTTTCTATCTCGTCATTACGATTTGTTTGATATATTACTTAATATATGTTCCCATTGAAAATTGCTAGGTGGGGTCGTGAAGGTACCATTTGTGCACGTGCTATTTAACCGATTTAGATAATATTTGGAATTGTTTCGTGCCATGGACCATATTCAGCCACTGACGAAAACAGACTTTGAAAAACTTTCATAGCATTGGAGGAATTAAAGTTACGGACAGACCGACAGACAGACGTATTTCCCCACACTGATAGCATAAAACACTTTCGGTACTTAATATACCATTAAGGAATGACGTAACCAAGTACCAAAAGGCTAAACTAAACCATTCGCGGAACCATACTTTTAACCGCCCTATGTTAACATTGTAAGTTTCTAATGGACCATAATGATACCATTAAACCACGTATGTTTGAACCAATTTAGATTATCATTAATTTTACCTTGCATTCATCCATGCCATATAATTTCAAGTTGTTTGATATATTACAGGCCGTATTTTGGCATTGAAAGTTCCAATGAACCACAATGGTTCCACTAAACCAGGTTACATAGAACCAACTTCGACTATCATTAATTTTACATTATATTCATTCATAGCACATCATTCCAAGTTGTTTGATTTACTACATGCCATATTTTAGCATTGAAAGTTCCAATGAATCATAATGGTTCCGCTAAACCAGGTTCCTTGGAACCAATTACGACTATCATTAATTTTACGTTATATTCATTCATGACTCATCATTCCAAGTTGTTTGATATATTGCATGCCATATCATATCTTTGAAAAATTTTTGAGGGTGTCCTAAGAGTACCATTAGAGCACGTGCTATTGATTCGATTGCAACCATTTTCATTCCGGGAACCATATTTATCAATTGGCGACAATATTAATTTACATCCGCTTCTATCTCGTGATTACGATTTGTTTGATATGTAACTTAATATATCTCTCTATTGAAAATTGCTAGGTGGGGTCGTGAAGGTACCATCTGTGCACGTGCTATTGAACCGATTTAGATAATATTTTTGATTGGTTTGTGCCATGTACCATATTCATCAACTGACGAAAATAATAATGAATAACCGCTTCTATCACGTCATTAAGATTGGTTTGATTTATTAATTAATATATCTTCCCATTAAAAACTGCTAAGTGGAAAAATAGAGTTACCATTTGCGCACGTGCCAATGGACCGATTTAGATAATATTTGTGATCGGTTCGTACCATGAACCATATTCATCAACAGACGAAAACAGATTTTGAAAATCTTTCATAGCCTCGGAGGAGTTGGACGGACAGACGGACGGACAGACAGACACGTTTCCTCATACTAAGAGCGTAAAGCACCTTTCGGTACTTATTAAATGAAGGTACGTAAAAGGATAAAGGATACGAAGCCGCGAATGCGAACCTGTTAAAGTAAGAGATATGAATAAATTTCAGGAATAAATCCTTTTACAAGTATTAAAGGGATCAGACAGCTTGACCCACAGAAAAGTTCATAAATAAAATAATGTTGTTTTCTCAGCTGAAACGAGCTGACTTTGAAACAATGTTGTGGCTTGAAGATGGGTGCTGTCCATGAGCCTCACTGGCTCCATCACCGTTGATGCACAATACACTTCGGAAAACGGCCACGCTATGCGTTTAGTTTTATCTTGAATAATCCTGTAAATACACTACTGTTTATAAAAATCGCAACACCCTGATGGAATAGCCCAATCTGCATTAAATTTGGAGCATTTGCATATCATGGGTCAGAAAAGAAACCATTAGATTTTCAGGTCAATACAATGCGTTTTATTGTCACATTAGTATCGGGTGAAACCACCGTGGGATGCAATTACAGCCTCTAAACGTCGTGGCATTGAGTCAAACAAGCTCTGAATAAGGGCCTAGGGAATGTCCTGCCATGCTCTGTCTACACGGGTATACAGTTCATCCACAGTTGCTGCTGCAGGAGTCTGACGAGCCAATCGATGAGCAACCCTGTCCCACACATGTTCGATTGGGGTCATGTCTGGTGAACATTGTCCTGCCTACTATAGCACCCCACTGTTGTGCTAACACTGTGGAAGTGGCTGTACGATCTGCTACACACATGCGATAGAGGTGTCTGTCATCTCGCGGTGTCGTCGTGCTGGGTCTTCCTGAGCCTGGTCTTCGGTGTGCCCTGTTCTCTTCGCTCCACTGCCTCCATGCACGCATAATTGTCGTTGCATTACGTCCTACACGAGCAGCAATGTCACGATACGACCATCCCGCTTCACGCAGACCAATCATGCGTCCTCTTTCAAAGTCTGTCAGCTGTTGATATGGTACCCTTCGTCGTCGTCGAGGCATGGTGTTCTTTCAAGCAATTACTCTGAAAATCTAATCATTTATACTCTGACCCATTGTATGCAAATATTGCAAATTGCATATAGATTAGACCATTCCATCAGGGTGTTGCGATTTTTATAAACAGTAGTATAGATAAAAAGAGACAAGATAAGAATAACGCTCAACTCACTCGTTCGAGTCACAGAAACCCGACCTACTAATTGCGTTCTTAGCGAATTATAGGTTACCTGCATTTACACGGGAACTGGACTTCCAAATACACTTCTTAGCCTATAGAGTAACATGGCAACTAATCCCCATGGCATTATAACTGAGAAGCCCGTCGTGGAATCACGCCTATAACGCTCCACTTCAGCACATAAGACTGTCACTGAAATAGCTATTAGCACTATCGCCGGCAAAATGCTTGCTTGTAACGAGGGTATTAGTGAAAATACTGGCCCTCTCGTCCGCTCTACAGGCAACTGTGTTACGCAAAGAGGAACAGCAAAAGCATACTCACTATTTGGGCGCTTCGTCAAAGACTGTGTTTAAGACCTTCCTCTGCTGGCTGCTGTGGCTCCGCACGCAGTTTCCCGAGCAAACCGCCTCGCTCTCGCTGTAACGACGCTATGATGCTTGAGCCGTAGTAGTACGACTAACGAGTGCTAAATTGTTTAGCTGCTGCTCTAGTGCTTAAAGGCTCTCCTCAGGTGATGCCAATGATGACGCAGCACCTATCGCTATCCTTTCCTGGGGCACTGCGGAAGCTTTATCCTGTCCTCTCTCAAGGTACATGCCCTGTTTCTCCACAGATGCTGGCGGCGGCCGTTACAGGGCATGCTCCGGATCGCCCTTGGCGTTGATGCTGACGTTACCTCTAGAACTCACGCTCTCACGCCTCGGAAGCTTATTACCGTCTGACCGCGAAGACCTCTTCCTAATTTCTGACCTCACATCTGTCCTACGCCACGCCCTCTTTCCTCCTTCGCTTTCGATTCGTAGCGACCTCTAAACAAAATTGGCGCGACATATTGACAACATTGTCAATAGATGGCGAGTCCATCTCTCGGATAATGCCTTCAGGAGCTGGCCGATTGCTCTCTCCGAAAGAGAAATCTCATGACACAAATGAATGGATATAACATACAAGTAATGATAGTCGAAATTTATTCTAAAGTACATGGTTTAGTGGTACTATTATGGTCTATTGAAAACTTTCAATGCTAAGATATGGCATGTAATATACCAAATACCTTGGAATGACGTGTCATGAATGATTACAACGTAAAATTAATGATCGTCGAAATTGGGTTCAAAGGTACGTGGTTTAGTGGTCACATTATGATCGATTCGAAACTTTTAATGCTACCAAACGGCATGAAATATATCAACAATTTTGAATGACGATGCAGCAATATTTTCAAGATGATATAATGACAGAATGTTCTGTTGTCTTGGCGATAGGACATAGAACTATTAACAATTAGCAGGAAATGAGTAAAATAGCACGATATAGATAGGACAGTCTCTCTCGAGGAGATACACGTATCTCCTTCCAGCTCCCTAAAAATTTTCAAACGATTTGTGTTTTTAGAACACTTGAACCGTGTAGTACCTTGCAGACGCGATGGCGACAGTTTGGATATACAGGGTGAATACAAAAGTCTGAACCCCCCTTTTATTTTTTGAACCGAAGCAGATATGTCAATTTTGATGAATCCAATGAATAGGAAGTTGTGGGGGGCCTATCCCATGGTGCACTTTTCATCATCCCAAATATGCAAATTAGGACACATTCAAAATTTATCTCAAAAACCGTAAGGAATAGAGAAAAAAACCCAATTGCAAACTTGTTCAGCATAAAAAAACAAACAAAATAAAAGAAAATCATCCAAATCGGACCAACAAATCACCCACAATCACGTGGTGAACTTACAATCATGTTGACCATTTCTGGAACAGTGTAGCTTGCCATCCTGGAATTGTTCTGTCTTCTGAAACATGCCTTTTATTTGCTTTTCCGCATGAAAGTGAATGTAAGTATGGTAATTTATGTTAATTTTTTGATTTGCATGCTTTACATGGTGGAAAAATCAACATTCAGTTTTCCTTGTGTAGTGTGACTGTTTGTAAGCTACGAACAGTTCACCATGTGATTGTGGGTGATTGGTTGGTCCGATTTGGATGATTTTTTTTGTTTTGTTTGTTTTTTTATGCTGAACAAGTTTGCAATTGGGTTTTTTTCTCTATCCCTTACGGTTTTTGAGATAAATTTTGAATATGTCCTAATTTGCATATTTGGGATGATGAAAAGGGCACCATGGGATAGGCCACCCACAACTTCCTATTCATTGGATTCATCAAAATTGACATATCTGCTTCGGTTCAAAAAATAAAAGGGGGGTTCAGACTTTTGTATTCACCCTGTATAAAGATGCCAGTCGGTCTCGGGCGACATTTTACGACATAACCGATAACAAAGCATACAATAAATCGATTCTTCAAATTAACTAGCACACGGCATTGTGCTCTTTAATAATCGTTCAAAGGATACTTGTTAATTCATATCGAAATATCACCGGAGTAAACAAAAAGTTATCCAGGCATCGGAAATATCTGAACAACGGGAGCTTCGTCTATATTAGGAAATTGTAGAATTACTGAAAACAAATTTGAGTTAATATTAACTTCTTCAGGTTGCTCTGCTTACCTACAACTGGAATTACGCCGGGCAATGCCGGGTGCGTCTGCTAGTAAAAAAATATAAATCATTATATTATTTCTTATTTTATTAAAATCTTTTGAGAGATGTAAGAAATTATTCTAAAACAAATAAGATAATACAACTTCTAGGGCGTGCAGCTGCTCAAGCTTTTGCTGATAAGGTGAAGGTACTTTCCCTAATGGGCTAATAAATAGAGAAAATTTATTTTTTCATATGGTTTTTGATTGTAGCAACTTCCTCTGGAGAAATTATAGATAATGTTTATCTAAACATATTAAAAAACTATAATGGTCATAACTGACTGTGTGAGAGGGCAATTCTTGCTTCTAAAACTGACACTGTCAATATGAACAACCACATTCTGACATGATTCCATGCTGTGTGACCGAATATAACTCTATTGAACATGTTGATGAGGCTGTAAACACAGTTCCTCAACTCTCTCAATCTATCCATGAAGTATTTTTTAATACAGATACAAATCATTCAATACTCATAGACTTGATTTAATATTCAAAAATGCTACGGATGCATTGTCCAATTTTCCTGGGTAAGTGTCACGTGGATTTCGCCAGAGTAGGACATCGTCGAAAGTGAAAGGAGTGGATGACGCGTCAATATCACGTAAGATGAAGAAAGCCACTCCGAAAGCAACGCGAGAGGAGAACGAGAAAAGAGGCAGAAGGCACCGATGGCTCGAACGCGAAAGGTCGCGGGATCGATTTCGCCCAAAAGGGGAGGTTAAATTGCCCACGAACGTCAGGCGAACGAGACGAAAGAAACGTCGCAAAGAAAGCGAAGAATGTCCCCGCAAGGTGAGCGAGTCGGCGACGGAAGCGATTCGCGGGGGAGTTTTCGTCAACGAGCGTCTGTCAACGGTCGGCGAGGGAGAGAGCGGCTTATGTAATCCTATCGTAAGCGAGTTAGAGAATACCTTCGCCGCTAAACGAGACGACGACGTTTGGGAGAGTCGCCTGAAACGTGCCATTGAGGCGGTAATAAAGGAGCTGTACCCAGAAGCAAGCCCCGACGTCGCCCACGAAAGGAGCGAGGATCAGCCGTCATATGCGTGTTCGCCGCCGTCAGCGAATGAACCGGTCCCGACGGAAGGAAACGACGCCCGTCTCTTAAATCTTCGTTACCCGAGGTACGAAAGAACTTTCTCCTACTTTGAGTCCCCTAATAGTAGTGTCCCTAGAACCGCTTTTAACGTTACGGTGTTCAGCACTACAGTTGCGGAGGCTCAATTAAAATGTTTCCGTAGAATTTTTAAAGAAGATGCCGGCGAGCTAAACGACGGAGCGGCGGTCATAGGCATCTATCCATTTTCACTCGGAGCGTACCTCACGGGTGAGGTCGGCGGATTCATTGCAAGAAGCCGGGCCTCAGAACTATAAAATTAACTTCGAACATTATCTTCGATTCCCTTTTCGTCGCGGGATTCCCTTTTCAACGGAGCTTCTCAGCACGTACGAACGCAATTTCGTCAGACGACGAGATTCTACGCCCACGAGCCTGGAGAGGGGTAGTTGGAGAGTTCAGAAGTGTTATCGCTATATTCTCTACTATTCTCATGCCGATTTGTGCTTTAATAATGTTTATCCTATGTTCTTTCTGAATATTCATTACAGTGCCAGTGGTGTGCCCACGTAGTCAGGTAGTTTTATAGTGAGCTATCTTCGAGCAACGAAGAAAACGTCACTTGTGATTTATTTTTTTGCTGCAATGTGCAATAATATTGTGGTGCTACATTCTCTGTTCGCCCATAGTGGTAAAAGTGTGTTACTCTTCGAATAGCATTTATTACGTACAAAAGTGTTTAAATCCCGAATAGATTTGTGTATGCATAAGTGTATTGCAGTCTTTTAAATCGGCGTATACGTAAGAATATGATGTTAATTGTGGTTTCAGTATTTTTATTAAGTGAGCAGAGTTCTTTAATGGTGTTGGGTGTCATACCGTTATTCTGATTTGCTACATAATTTATGTATGAACATACCGAGGAGCGTATTTGTGTTCGTCTTCCTAATCCACACGTCGTGTAAATCCAAGTAGTGTTTCGACGAGCAGCTCACGTGAATCTGGTCATCACTTCCTTACGTCACAATCCTTCCAACATCCATATCTTGCAATAGTTCGCCCGGACGTCTCGGCGAGTTAACTACTGCCTCGTCATTCGTCGGGTATTCATCGCATCATCGTTTCCAGAGCCCTATTACTTGGATCTCATCTTTCCGCTTCCTCGAGCTACATTTGTCTACTGTCGTCTCGGCGAGATAACCGCAGCCTCGTCATTCAGCAGTACCTCATCTCCGCCACCATTTGCCATTTGGAAGTCATCACTTCAATTATGTATTCCTGGACTTGACATTTTAAATCCGTTTCAACAGAAGTCACGTGTCAACTTTTTCACGTTACCGAACCTCGACCAAAGTCTTTTCCGTTTGTGAGCGCATTTATACTCAGGGGCGCTATCAAATTCTTTCCTTGGAGAAAAGGAGAACTTTTGAACTTTCAAACATTTCGTTTTTCATTATTCTTCCACTGCAGAACAGTTATCATTATTTACGTTTATGTTTCAACAACATTGAGTGGCAGCGCCACCTATTATCATTTAAGTTTAAAGACAGTTTCAATAAAGCATTTATTAAAACTAATAAACTTTTCTCGTTCCTATCTCTTGTTAAATTAAACTCTGCAAAATCCACGTGACAGTAAGCACAAATGGACACAAAATTCCAGTGTGAAATATTTAAAGATTTCTTTTCGCTTTTCCAAATTAAACATATATTTTTTAAGGAATTTTCATGTGTCCTTATTTATATTCAAATTCAGATACTGCAAAATTTCATCAAACAAACAGCCCGAGCAACGCCGGGCATAATAGCTAGTCATTCATATAGTAAGAAACAATAAAATATTGTTGCCAAGAATTATAGTTTTTTTACCCACGATGCTTCACCTGAAATTGTTTTCAGTGATGAAGGGCTTGTGAGCAGCAGCAGTATCGTGGAATGGAGTTCCCGACTAATGATGATTATGCCAGCAACACAGGAAGCAGAATTTCTTGACTGTGTAGCATCCATTTCAGCAGAAGACTTTCGATTGCTCTGGATTGTACGTGCAAGCACTCGACAATTTGTCTGTCAATTTCTTGGGTCTGCCAGTTCTTGGTTAAACTGCTGTTGCTTCCCGGGGCTTCCACTTCGCAATCACATTGTCTATACTTGTACGGGGTATTTGTAGAATGGTGGAAATCTCACGAACTGACTTGTTACGCAAATGGCATCCTATGATGCTGAGCTCTTTTGAACGACCCATATCTTAATAATATGAAGCAGATATGTTTCTGAAGATTTGTGATGCTATATAAATAATTTACCTGTCATTGCCATGCGACATTTGGCACATTTCATGATTTATGAGGGGTGTCATTAAACTTTTGATCACATACTGTTTATCATTATGTACTTAAGAAACTAAAAGTGGCGAGTTTCGCTATATAGTATTCTAAGAAAATAGCCCTTTTATGGAATTTCATTAGTGATCGAAATAGTTCGTTCGCAAACGACGAGTTTGTGCGTGTTTCCAGGCCTATTTGCCGTGTGTCTGGGTTCTCACAACCTTAAACTTACTGAATACTGGTTTATAATGTCGGGAAGAGCTTAATTTTAAAAAGCGCGATGTCATTCAATGTCTTTTCATGTCAACTTTGACAACGGAGCTCCCCTAGGACGCTGGGTGTTTATTAGTACCCTTGGCTCCCGCGGCATGATGATGAGGGAGCGCTATTCACCCTCTCCTCCTCCTCATCCTCCTCGCAAACAGTAAAAAAATCACTAAAAAAAAGGATTTTCCAGCTCTTTTCGTCCGTTGTCGCGCGTCCAAAGCGATCTACGTGTTGTTTATAGACGTTCCGATCGTGTGATTGTCTTTTTTATGCTTTACACGGCGGGAAACATTTGCAAATACAAGCCGAGGCGAACAGCGCTTCGTTACGCTCGCACGACGCGAATAAAGGTTTCTAGGCGTGAAAAGAGGTCTGTGGGTCGATTTTTCGGGTGTCTGTATACGCACACGTTTAGGCACGACGTCTAAGAACGTTTCAAGGCTCTGAATAAATTTTATTTACCCGAGTACGTTTTAATCTGAACGTTCACCGGCTGCGTGTGCTGTGCTAACGAGGGCGACGATCTCCGCGTGTATTAGGGAAATTCTGGGTGGTTTATTCGAATCGTAAGTTTTCTATTCCCTTCTAGTTAATGGTTACGGTCGTATGTTAGGTCCTCTTTGTGTCAGCCAATACTTTTTAATTTCCTAATCTAATTCGTCCGAAGGACTTTCTATTGTCAGATGAATACTTGTCGTTTGCTTGCATGTCAAGAGTTGTCTTCTTATTTGAAGGATGCACATTTCAATACAACATGTCGAGTGGAAGCAACAGTAAGCAGTGTTCCTAATAATTTCATGCATCCTTTTATACTTGTATTTGATTCTATTTCTTTCTCCTAGCATTCATCTGTGTTTTCGATTTTACGGGTTTCGAATGTGAATATGGCAGATTTATCCTTAAGTCATTAGGTTATGCTTTAGTCGACGAATCAATAAGGGACAGACAACCATGGATACTTCGTACACGCCGACGACGTATTGCAGGGAGTTATGTTTTTCTTCCCCCACCCGATTTAATTCTTTCAAAAGAAGACATAAAAGCTTTGAAAGCTGTTAACTATACAACTCAGTGCGGTATTCCATTTTTTTAATGAACAGCCTAGTTACAGTGAGATTCCTGTGATTGTAAATGCTTTAAAAAGATGCTCTTCCAGTTTTTATGCCTATGGGGCCCTCAGGTGTAGAGGTTTAAGCACGGTTTTAGGTATTACTATCTGCGATCTAGCACCCCTTGTGACCTCTTCATCACCAGCGTTTACTCGATTGTACTAAAATTATTATCCAGGAAATCTTGAAACGGAGATTTACAATGATGTTTCACTCACAGCCAAAAAATTGGCATCATGCTTGGAACGATGTCTGTTAAATAATACTGCTGTGTGAACAGTTGTCAACATTTTACTTTTTAAGCTGTTAATGTTCTTAAAATACAAGAATATACTTTCAATCTATAATGAGGTGTCTTTAATAAAATATGTTACTGTCCAATATATGCGTAGTGTTTACTCTTTTAAATAACAGAGACAATTTAAGTTTCACATAATGAAATGGTTTGTTTTATTTCATTTGTTTGATTATACAAACTGGTGTTGTTAATTTCATTAAAAACATTTTTAGAAGCTCGTTATAACCGAAAAAAAGTGTAGAATAATGAAGATGGTTAATACACAACCGCAAAATGTACGTGTGAATACGCTTCCTCCTCCAATAAGTTTCTTGAATTCCATTGGTTCAAATAAAAATAAAAATCAGTTACAGTTGAAGTTCTATTTTTTTTCTGTAATCTTTTAAGTCAGGAAAGAGAATACAACCTTTGATTTTGTCAGTAATAAAGAGTTGACCCGTGTGTTTGATTCTTTGTTTTGTAGATTAGACAGTTTGACAGGGCGTCGTATTAAAGGTGTTTACTCTTGAGCTTCTCAGAGTAAGACTGAGAAAATACCTCTATGACATTGCTTTTCATGAATAGTGTGTACATATGTGTGAGTGTGTGTGTGTGTGTGTGTGTGTGTGTGTGTGTGTGTGTGTGTGTCTGTGGTTGAGTTTTCATAAAATAAAGAACAGAGACGACCGTTTTTCATTTTCAAAAAAGAAAGAAATTTATTTTCCTTTTAAAATAGTACACACAATTTGATATTACAGGTGAGTATGGGCATACAATTATTTTAAAACAGCCCATGGTATATCTAATAACGAAAGCTGACTTTGACTACGGGTGCACACGGGAGAAGAATAGTCAGGAGATGGTGGTAACAAAAACTCTTTATACAAAGTGTTCTTGATGAAGTCGTCTGGAACCTTGAGTTGTTGTAAGACGTATGCAAATTCTCTACGCCCATGAGGAGACTTCTTTTGTACTTCAGGATTGGACATCAGTACATTATCAACTAACGTTGTAATCCGTGAATCTGGAACAATTCGGCCGGAGAACATCACGGTTCCGCGTTGCGTCCATCGTATGAGGTCGGATCGTCTTTGGAGATGCCGTAGAAGTTGCTCTGTCCGAATTTCAGGTGAAAGTTTTGCTATTGCACTCTGGATACGTCTTTTCTTTTCTTCGTTTTCCAAGGTCGTGGAGGCAGTTGCTCCCTCCAACAACTGTTCGCCTTCTTCAGATAATGTTTCAACAGTCACGGGTGACGACAGTTCAAAAAAAGGTGTTGAGTTTCCTGTTTATTCAATGAACGCACTGTTTGTACAGACATCTGCGGTGTTGGTAGAGTTGTTGGTGGCTCAGTTGCTGCTGCTACTGATGATACACCGGTTACCTTTCTCTTTGTATTTAGGTATTTCTGTAGTGTGTCTAAATACGATTCCATTTTTGATGTGTATTTAGATAGGTGTATTTAACACATACTGCATGTGTTTATCCAGTTCTCTTTCACGCCTCTTTGTCGGGTCTTCATCATCTTTAGTGTTTTTAGGTTTCGTATGAAGAATGTTTTGATGGTTGTAAACTTGCATGTTCATAAGTCTATTGTATTCATGGGTAGAGAGCAATATGTATTTTGGCATCTTATTAATTGATCAACTTGTTGAAGACGGAACCTGCGATAGTACCGAGCAGTAAAGTTAATAAAAACCCGTTGCCTCTCTGTATGACGAAAGACTTTTTATGCGCCAGTCCTTTTATTTCCTTTAGGTGGTGTCTTATTTTAGGTATCCACTTGATATTGTGGCGTACACTATTGTAGCAAACTTCGCAGAGAGCTTTCACCTGATTTAAACTTGCGTGTTGCATCAAAATTTTATGCTTTTTCGGTGAGGCTTCGTGCAAAGAGCCGAGAAAATATTTGTTTTAACAGCAACGGAATCATAGTAGCATGTACGCACGCCCGGCTGCTTCCTTGGGCACAAATGAGGCGCGACCTTATTTAAGCTCTCATTTTATCCGCATAAACTACAATGGGCCATTCAGGCAGAAGGATTTTACTACGCTGGCATATGATGTCCGGACATGCTTGTGTTAAATCCAACAGTAAATAACTGTGAGGGTCAGCTGTAGCATCCTTGTAGGCCTGTGTAAGTGGACTTCCATACCCTGTCTGTGGTGCAAGCGTTCGGATTTGAGCCACGTCTCTCTGAGATTTCATCAAAAATATGTATTTTGCATTCAAACTTATAGTCCCTTATACACTTTGCCTGAGCAAAAAGATTCTGTGTGATTAAAAGTACACAAAAATTAAAGTGGTGGCTGTAACGCATGAATATTTTTTCGATCAACTCACAATTTTTCACTTCATGCATAAGATCATCTAAAATCAAGAGAGCCTGTTCCGGAATGCGTTCATGTATCATTTTTTCGTCAGGTACCCTGGGATGAAACGAAATGTTGGGTAGCTTTAAGCCTTTTACAACACCAGGCACGACTGCACCAAAACAGTAAATCTGTGATGGAGGTGGGTCAATCAGCTCGTTTTGAAACTTGAGCAACCCCGCAATCAACGTACTCTTACCACTTCCTGAAGCACCGGCATCTACTCCAGAGAAGCATTGTCGAAATTTGATGTTAGTTATTAACTCCATGTCTATAGGTTTACAGAACTAGAACTGTTCACTCCAAGTGAACAATTTTGAGGTTGTGATCTACAGGTTGAACATCGGTGAATGGCTAGTCTTTAAAAAAAAACAAACCCTGTTTTTTATTTTCTTTGGAGAAAAAATTCTGACAGGTTTTTTTTTTCTTGCATCCAAAAAAAAAAAAATTTCTCCCGTACAGAAAAAAAAAATCAAATTTTTTTCTCGCATACAAACAAAAAGTAAATAAATTTTTTTTCTTGCACACAGAAAAAAATATTTATTTTATTTATTTATTTATTTATTCATTTATTTTTTTCCAAACATACACACATACACACACAAAAGAATTTTTTTCCCTCTTTAAATCTTTACTTTTTGAAAATTTTTTAAAGTTAAAATGAAATAACACACACACAATTCATTACATATTCTTTCATTTCATTATTACAAAACACACAACAGTTTTACAGAGTAGCATGACATACAGGAATAAAAATTTTAAAGTAACATCACAGGTATAAAAATTATACACCTAAAAAATTTTATACAGGAATATTTTTATTTTTTAGGAGGCGACAACATTGATTCCACTTACAGGGGGTCATGATCTCATATTCGTTGTTCAGTGCATCATAAAGATATTCACATTTGACGAGTAATTCATTCCAGAGTATAAGTTTCATGTGCGAGGGCATTCATGGAAAAACCACGAGCAGCAAGTTTTAGGTAATGTAAACAGTGATGGCCACAGGTATCGTTGAGAGGACTCTGCACAGGGCGGTTGTTGAACATCCATTTTCAGCGTTTTTCCGCATAAACGTGTGAAATTGTTTTGGTGGTACACAGCCAAACGAATCAAAGGTGTAAGCTTGCTTTCCAGAAGATAAGTAGAAAGCTATCCAATGTGTTCCGGGTTGGTTGGAGTCATCAATGTTGGCGACCAGTAAAGACGGGTAGATGGTTTTGAGGGTTGCATGGACGTCAGATGGGTAAATGCCAACCTCTCGCCAAGGGTAGCATGTAATGATCTGCTTCGAGGGGATGCCACAATTGTTGGATATCCATGAGTAAACATATTTTTAATTCATAAAGTCAAAACTTACAGCTATGTCTTTATTGATTTCCAGGAGGTTTTAAACTTACAATATGCAATGAGATTCACAGACGTAGGCAGGGGTTGAGAGAATTGTACGATGCGAAGTGTCCTGTTTCGTATGATGTTATATCGGTCTGTGTAGTAATTACAGTCTCCAGACAGATCAAAGGTAAGAAATGTGTATCCAGCAGTGTAGTCAACCAAAATCAAGTCCACGTCTCAGTCATCTCTCCACAAACCTAAGGCTTTGTGTGTGTGAACGAATTCACATAAGTAATCACCACTATTAAAACCGGGCGTAAAAGGTTGCACAGCAGGGATGGATTGTGCTTCTAATGCCAGTGAGAAATAGGATAAATTGAAATACTGAAGGTTGGATGGGTTCAACTTATCGGTACCGTTTTGGGCTTCGCTCTCGACCAAAGCAAAAATCAAACGTGTTGGAATCTGACCTGTGATGAGATTTTGAATCGCGTGATTCATGACACTGATGGGTATGATTGATGAGCGCATTTCCACTCGTTGACAGGATAAAATGCATTGGTTGTTTGGAGTGTCTTGGCATATGCTAGCAGAGTCGCTGCGTTAACTTTCATGCACTCAACGTTTAATGAAGTGCACACTATACTTGTTTGATAATGGGGTTCCTCAACAGTCGACATGACCACAAAGGGTGTTTTACTGCGATATAACCTTAAACGTAAATCAACAGAGTTAAATAGCAACCGAGTTTGGTTGAAAACATCGAGATGCAAAGGTCCTTCCAGATGATAAACACCATTCACAGCCGACGACTTGCGTAACTTGAATCCAGTGTTCTCATCACTGATGGTCTCCATCTTACCACTCGTGTCTTTGGAAAAACCCAAAGTTATGTGTTGGGTCGACTTAGCCATCTGACCGTAATTCAAAAGTGTCTTGAAGTAAGCACGAGAAGGGTACAAGCTGTTGCTGTGGCTCACAAGCGTGTTGCCGAGAGAACAGTCGACTTGAGAGAATAGAGCATATAAGAAAAGCTTCACGGAGCCTGTAACATCACCGTCAGGTAATCTTTCTTCCCCGTTTTAAGCGATTTTCACAGTCAAACTCAGTGTTGTCTGGCTTAATTCCGCGAAATAATCAGCAAGCCCTGGAATGTAAACCTCCATTGGGCCATCTTGTGTGATGACAGAGGCTGGTTGATAACTGACAATGTCTTGTTTCTCTTGTTGTCCAATTGTATGAGGAATCGAAAAGAGATCCAAATCAGAGCTCAGACATTCCATACTCATTTTTTGTATCATGGTGGCCATTTTAAACAAAGAGAGAGTCAAGAGGACGAATTTTAAGTTTTTTTTTTCTTCTAGGTTTTGCTTTTTTTTTCGAATGCCTTTTCTCCTTTACTCTTTTTCAACAGGAACTCTTCAAGAGTGTTGACCTTCGGACGTTTTCGTTTAGAATGGAGCACACCTGAAGTTCCACGTCTTTTACCACCTCGACCTCTCTGAACCCTCGTATCCAACTCTTGAAGAACGCCTCCACCAGATTCTCTCATTATGTTGGTTGGTTAGCGATTGCTTGAAGTTCTGCCCCTGCATCACGTCGTTTAACATGGAGACTCCACCTTTTAATGCGTGACGTGCTAACACTATTTCTGTGGTTTTCAGTAACGGTTTTGCAAAATGAAACAGCATCGAGAAAAGCGAACTGAGTCCATTTCCTCTGTGAAAAACGGTGCCTTGAAAGACAGGCACGCCTTGCCCCCCTTGACTTAAATTCTTCTTTTCTTCTTCTTCATCTTTAGCTTTTCCCACTTCTATGTGGGGTCGCTGTTTTTGATGAGCTTTCTCCATTTCTCTCTGTCCTCTGTCCACTCCCTTCTGAGTCCCTTTGATTTCAGATCTTCATCCACAATATCTTGCCACCTTGTCTTGGATCATCCTTTTTTTCTTCTTCCCTCCACTTTCATGTTCATAGCTCTTTCGCCAGTGTAGTCCTCGTCTCTTCTCATTACATGGCCAAACCATCTCAGTCTATTTTCTTGGATTTTTGTTTTCAATATCTGTAACCTTCACTGTCCCTCGGATGCACTCATTTCAAATCCTGTCTAATCATGTCACTCCACACATCCATCTCAACATTCTCATTTCTGCCACCATCATCTTTTGTATATTGGCCTTTTTAAAGAGAGTGTTTCCATTCCATAGAGCATTGCAGGTCTTACCACCATCCTGTAAACTTTGTCCTTTAGACGCACAGGGATCTTCTTATCGCAGAGGACTCCGGAGACTTCTTTCCAGTTTTTCCAACCTGACTGTATTCTGCTAGTCACTTCCCTACCCGTCTCACTCCATTCATCAACTGTCGGACCAAAGTATATGAAGTGGTCAGTTTTCCTGATTGCTGTCTCCATCAGTTTCAGCTCTTCGTTTTTCTGGGCCTCTATGTGGCAGGTCATATATTCTGTCTTGCTTCTGCTGATTTTCAGTCCCCTGTCTTCCAGAGCTTTCCTCCAATTCTCTAGCTTTTCTTCGGCCTTTGCTCTAGATCTTGCACATAAAGCTATATCATCCGCATAGAGCATGTTCCAAAGCGCTTCTTCCCTGACTTTCTCTGATATGACATCTATCACTCTGTTGAACAGGGAAGGATTCTGTGGTGAGCCCTGGTGGAGACCCACTCTCACTTCAAAGCTACCCGTTTCTCCCAGGCAGGTTCGCACTTTCGTCTTGGCTTTCCTATACATTTCTTGAATTAACCTGACATATTTCTCTGGTGCGCTTCTAACTCTGAGGCTCCTCCAAACTTCTTGCCTTGGCACTCTGTCATATGCCTTTTCCGTGTCAATGAAGACCAGGTAGAGTTCTTGTTGACTTAAATAATAACATAAAATTGCTTCACTGTCTGGGTTATAGGGTTTGTACATTTTCTTCTCTGAGATGAGTAGACAAAAGTAGAGTTTTTGTGTGTATGTGTGTATGTGTCACAGAGAGTGAGAGAGAAAGAGAGAGAAATGAAACGTCTGCCCTCCATGAACTTTTCCTACGGAAATGTAATTTCACGACGGATTTCCCAGATAAAAAGGAAACGAGGTCACCATGATTTGTGTGTACTGTAATTTCTTTCGTGTGAAAACACTTTTTGCTTAAAGGTAAGTAATCGGGGGCTGGATAATACTGAATTATGGACTCGTGACACGCATTTAAAACCGGAAGCATACGTAATAATGAGGCTAACAAGTCGCCAAAAAACTGATGAGGAATTAGGTTCGTATATAAATATAACCCATATATCCCCCTCGTGAGGTCTATAGGTTGCGACCCATCACCCTGACATAGTTCCTTTTCAACTTCCTGTGTCTTAAAACCTAGTGTTACACCTAATCCACTGGTGAAGTTGATAAATCATAAAGAGACTATTACGTCAGAATCTGTGGATAAACATCGAAACCGGAACGAAAAATTGACCACTATTCCACATAAGTAGTAAGGGCAGCCCTTTGTATACCAGGTTGACCTTTGACCCCTGGATTTATATACTAAGATGGCGGCACTTCTGGCAACGCCCACCATGCCCTCGCCTCAGGCGGTGGTATACAAACCGGCCTCCACGTGACCCTTTTTTACCAGCAAGATGAAAAGATGAGATAAGCCCAGCTGACCGCCATTGTGGTTGCCATGGCAATGGGGTGGCCATTTTTGATGAGCAGATAAGATTAAACCAGCTGGTCGCTTTTGAAATCATTTTGTTAAAGATGGCCAGTGTTTCTTTTACAGGAAGGAAGTTAATGTAAAGTACCTTCCTTCGAATTGACCAACAAAACTCTCTTATCAACAGAGTGTGTGCTAAATTGACAGCTGATCACTTGAATGTTAGGAAGAGTTACCTAAAGATGAAAGTTGGGTTAGCTGCACAACTGTTCAGCAATTCGGTTGCATATGGCATCAAATTCTATCATGAAATGAGGGCACCCAAAAATGCAAGGATCCGAACAGACTGAGTTTTTCATTAGATTTGTCAATGACATGTTCGACGCCCTTAATAATACAAATCCAAAAATGCAGTGAGAGAGGGTGGTTTATTAAAAGTATTGTTTAAGTCGTATAAAATTTTCACATCGACAACAGCCACGGAGTTTGCATCCGCCACCACCATCTCCAGTTTAAGACTTCTTTAAAATCAACCATTGATATCTGCAACCTTTTACTATGAAAGAAAGGATTTAATTTAGTGCTGACATCTAAATTAAATCAAATGCAGTTGACATTCGTTTCAGTGCTGTTTGTGGATGCAGCCCAAATGATCATCCAGATTTTAATCAATTTGCAGACATAAATGCAATCAAAGCCCTAAGCGGGCCATTATTATCTCGTGTATTATCAAATAAGGTGAATATCAAACAGATTGAGAATAAGGATTCTGAAGATGATATCAACACGTACTGTGATAAAATAGTTTTGAAACTCTGAAAGGACACAAAAAAACTGAAGAACATAGGAAGCAGCATGTCATTGCAGATCCAAAACAAAATTATGGCAAACATAATATTTTTGTAAGATTATAGAATTGAAGAAGTTGAGCAGCTTAAGACACAAGAAGAATACAGGGTAGAAGACATGGTGTTATATCTCTTATTTGTGGATACACACTGAAAAAAAGTTTCAAAGAACATACAAAGCAACGCATGCACAAGCAACCTTTTTTCTAACAGTGATGACAATACTTTTCCAGCTTGTGACACTCAAAGATTTCAGTATGTATACAACATAGAACAGAATTATTTCTACAATTTTTTTTTCTGCTCATGCTTTACATATATGTATTATATTTCTTGTTTTTCAGAAAAAGGATGCCTGACAGGACCTTCTAGTGTTCTTTAATTTCTTCAAGCAAATTGACAGCTCAACGAAAGAAAACTTCACATATAATCAAGTTTCGTCTGATATGTTCATGATAATCATAAACAAAATTTCAGTTGTTATGTATTGGAAGCCATTGTTCTGTACAAGAGAACATGTTATTCATTTTTTGCCAAAAATATTAATTGAATTTTTAAGGATGCACTTGGATCAGTTTTTAATGAACGTGCAGCAGGAAAACAGCTTAAACAGAAGCCTAAAATATAGCAAAAGAAAGTTGAAGGTTTCATTAAATATAACACAATAAATATTACATTTTTTATATAAATTGTAATTCATGTTTAATAAAATCATCAATTAAAATTTTAAACAAGTTCATTTTATTGGCTAGTTACTTCTTTTATATCATTAAAAAATGCAATTTAAGAAAGTTGCTAAAAATAAAAAAAAAACTTATAGCTTTTAAATAATTTGGTAAGTATGAAATGTTTAGTAAGCATAAGAAACTATGTTATAAAATCCTCAAAAATGAAAAGGAACACTTGATAATTTTCAAATAATTTTCAATTAAAAAAAAGTAATTTTCATTTATATTTTTCACCTTCATGTGTAAATTTCGTGTAATTTAAAAAAATAATTTTTCAAGCTGTGTTTATTTTTAACAAAGAAAAACTAGTTTTTGTCCCTTTCTCTATATCTTTTTTTAATTAAGAAATAAATATTTCAATTTCATTTAAAATAACTAATCATATTGTTGTAATTATAATGTCACTAGAAGAGATACCCGGTGTTGCCCGGGAAAATTACAATTGTAGATAAACAGGACTATCTCAAAAAATTACATTATAACTCCCAATTGGTTAAATAATAACTCAATCAATACAACACACAGCAAAAATACGA
>JAHWFO010014579.1:142471-173122 GCA_023313115.1 Rhysida immarginata
AGCGCCATCATGCATGAACCACATGTTAGATCTTATCAAAAGAGGAACATCTTCCAGTAATTCTGGCAATGCATTCTGCAGAAACAAAAGATACGTTCGCCCAGTCAATCGTGGCGGCAACACATAAGGGCCAATTAAGTTATTTCCGACAATTCCACACCAAATGTTCACGGAGAAACGCTCTTGATGCGCTCGAGCTCTGGTAACATGCGGGTTAGCATCTGCCCAATGGTGCTGGTTGTGAGAATTTACGATTCCTGTCCGGGTGAAGGTTGCTTCGTCCGTGAAAAGTATCTGGCTGAGGCAACTAGGGTCTGCAGCATGACGACGTTGTATGCATTGGTAAAATCGTTGTCGGTGTGGATAGTCCGTTGGGTTCAGTGCCTGAACCAGTTGCAGGTGGTATGGATGCAAAAGCTGACGCACAGTGCGGCCGATTGCCAAAAAGCTGGCCGTTTTAAACCCCTGTGTGACGCCATCTTGTATTTGCCATTTCGAATTTTATAATTCTGACAAAAAATTCGTAATCAGCGACCCCAAAACCCTCCAAAAACGATATGTAACTTGATTATGATAAATAATACATGATATTATACCCCAGGGGGTGGTCGATTAGGGGTGAAGGGGGTGAATTTCCGTACATTTGACATAAAATTTGTAATCAGCGACCCCAAAAACCCCCAAGATTCCATTTTGGAGTGAATTACTTGAATTTTCGAATTTTGGCCAGCTTTATGGCAATCGGCCGCATTGTGCAGTGGGTCGCAACTTTTGGGCAACATTATTATTGATAATTGTTTTTTAAGGCATGCCAAATATTGCTGAATTTTTTCAGATTTTTATTGCATCATGAAGTACGGAAATTTCAATAAGAATAAATTTTTGACTGGGAGGTTTGGGCAAAGCATCCTTAGAAAAAAACATATAACAATTCAAGTGGCAGGAGGTGACAGCTGAATTTTGGCTTAATCGATAGTTAATACTTTTCCAAGTAACTTCCAAAAGGTTAGAAGACAGCATTCGACAGCGTTTTATTGTCATTTGATTTGAAAACTCAAATTTCATTGGAAAAAAACGAAAAAAAGTACCCTTATTATTGTGCTGCTAAAGATTTTCTGTCAAAGAAATGACATTTACAAAATTTTTTTCGTATTTTACTAAACTTCAAACGTACATTCCATTTGGTTTTATTAGATTTTCTTTGTTGCACGCGCTTTCACACGTTTAAAGGTTTTGCCGAATAACTACACCAATAGTGCGCTTGAAAAAAGGCCAAACTCCAACTGAAAATAAAGAAAGAATTTGGGGTGTAGGGCGTTACTCTTAACCATTTTTAATTCTTATAGATCCCTCTAGCCAACTGCATGCTAAAAAAATCTTATCTAAACACTTTTATTTTTCGCCGCACTGTGTGACGGTGAAAAATGCGCCAAACAAATGAGTGCGGAATGTGTACCATGGAAGAAATACGACGGGTGCTTGTCTGTGGTTCATCATGTATGATGTCAATTATCACATCCTCCTCATCCGGAGAATTGTGCTACAGGCCGCCCTTGTCCTGTTCGACGGCCAAAGGAACCACGTTCCCTCAAATGTCTGTCGACAGATACAAATGTTCGGTTATTTGGCAAACGTCTATTCGGAAAGCGTTCTTGGTAGAGTCTTCTTGCTTCCACAGAATTTCCGTCCGCGAGACCATACATTAGGTGCATGTCAGTGTATTCTGCACTGGAATACGTGTACATGATTTTTTTTTTTACGTAAATCGTAATGCGTATGTCAAAGCACGCAAACGTTCTGAAATTGATATTCCTAGTGGATGTACAGTAGTGAAACTACAGTAATGGAAAACCGTACACAACTAATGGAACAACCCTAAAGTAGGTTTAAATGGAACAAACCACTCAACCTAGTGTTGGGTCAAAACGCTGGAACTGCTAAAATATCGTCCGCTAACTACCGTGCTTCCCTACTGTATGATATTGGATTACTCGCAAACAAATCGTTTCCAGACAAAGTGCTATAGAACATTTTCGTCTTCTTTTGACTTGAAGAATATGTCACTAAATTTATTGTACATAATTTTGAAACACCCAGTATACAATAGCATTATTCTTGCTAATATATGGGAGGTGATAACTTTTTATATTATGTAGAAGCTGTTTGAGTTTATAGAAAAAAATTTGGTATTTTACTGTTAGTTCAATGTGATTTGCTGTTTTTTTTAAAGAAGTACATCTGCAAATACACTAAAGTGCCAAAAATCATGGGAGCATCGTATGCAAATTTTCGGGTGTATAAATAGGCAGATCGGTATCAGTGCTGTCAATTCGACTATCAGCAGTCGTCTGAAACGTCTTTTATCGTGATTATGGCTACACGACGAGAATTATCAGAGTTTGAACGCGGAGTCCTAGTTACCGCTAGTCGCATGGGATATTCCATTTCTCAAGTGGTGCGGGCATTTGGCATTCCTTGATCCACGATGTCCAGGCTGTACAGAGTACCTCATTTCAGGCATTACCTCCCACCATGGACAAATCCGTGGCTGGTAAATGAGGAGCATATTAGAAACTTGATGATTATTCGTTGTTCCGCTATGAGTTGTCATGGCAACCAGATGAGTAGTGCTGCATTTCCATGACAGGCGGTAGTTGACATCCATACAATGAAAATTTAGATTTTTACAATAATGAAATTTACAAAAAATAAATGGCAGGTCAAATTTGAACGCTCCTCGTAACATTATTATAATTATGAGACCTGAACGCCCCTCTTAAGAGACCTGAACTCTCGTTAATAAGTTCTTTGAGGGGGCAGACCAAATTACAATGCCATACTCGACCTTTGGAATTAAGGTTGGGTGAATAGCCTTAACTACATGTATTTCACTCTTAGATAGGATTTTCCGAAATTTTGTAAAGAGTAACTTTAGTCGGTTTAAGTCAGTTAGGATGAGCTCGATGTTTTCAGCAAAGGTTAAAGTACTATCGAATTTTCGAGGGGCGATTGATAAATAAGGTCTCCATGGCTGTAACTTTTTTATTTGTTAACTGATTTTCAAAGTTCTTTTTGTATCTTTTACTCAGATTTGTCCTCTTTGTAATGTACTATTCACTTTTCGACATAGTCCCCATCCCTTTCCACGCATTGCGCCAACGCGTGACTAGTTGGGTGAACCCGTCGGAGAGGAAATCCGGAGTTGTTGTCGACACCACGATTGAATGGCAGCTTTGGACCCTCTTTTGGAGTACGATAACGTCCGCCCGCATGCGAGTCACCACACACCAGAGGCGTTGCAGCGCCTACAGTTCAAAGATGAATAATTGCAGTTCAAAAATGAAAGACTTTGCACATTGCGACTTTCACCACTCCCCAAAGAAGAAAGAGCCCCTTAAGGGAGATGAGTTGGTTCTGACGGCGAGGTAAACGCTGCCATTCAATCCTGGTGTCGATAACAACTCCGGAATTCCTCTCCGACGGGTTCACCCAACTAGTCACGCGTTGGCGCAATGCTCAGAAAGGAATGGGGACTATGTCGAAAAGTGAATAGTGCATTATATAGAGGACAAATGTGAGTATAAGATACAAAAAGAATTTTGAAAATCGGTTAACAAATAAAAAGTTACATCCATGGAGACCTTATTTATCAATCGCCCCTCGTATTTCTTAAGATTTTACATGTTTGATGCGGTATATGGAGTTGTTTATCAATTGAGAGGATGTTGGTTTTTGCCTCATTATAAGTCAATCCTTGAGAAGTGTACCAATTATTGAGGATAGAAATATCTTGTTTGTCCAAAAAGTAGCATAAGATTTATAAAGGAAATTATCATCGACATAAGATTAAACATTGCAATGAAGGGGTATGCTTATTTGAAATATTTGGGAGTAGCAGCGGCAGGTAAAACAGTAGCGGTGGAGGAGCCTTGTAGTAATCCCCAGGTGGAAGGGCATTCAACGGTACGGTGAGGAGTTTCGAGGTAATTGACGCGTTCAAAGAAGTCATGAATAAGATATAGCGTATCTTGGTCAACACCCAGTCGATTAAGATGACAAATTAATTTTTGTCGGTTAATGGTTTTAAATGCCTTCGATATATCTGTATTATTTAAATAGTAAGCGTGACCTTTGTAATTGTTTTGCTGCCACAAAAAAAGCGGAGCAATTCTCTACAAATTAACCGAAAAGATCAAAATAAAAAAATAATCTAAAATGAAACAAACACCCCGCCCCCTCTATCACGCCCCCACAGCAAAACCTCCGAAAAGCCGCGTTTTCCTCCAACTCCTTCAAAATAATGGATCGCCGACGTTTTGAGTTTTAAAATCTTCTCTATAGATGGAGCACCTGCACAACACACAAAAAAGTCATTGAGGTTTACTCATGTATTTCGTTGTTTTTTTCGTTATTTTTTCAAGAATGTCATTTGCCGACATAAAAAAACGCCGGAGCAACAATTGAATTGAAAGAATACAAAAAATAAAAAACGCATGGCAATTAACTGCAAATTAACCAATGTTTCTAATCCGAATATGCTATGTAAATAACATTGATTTAAATAATAAAATAAGTTGAGACGATAGAATTTATCACCTTTGATTCACTTCACTTGAATGTTTGCTCTTTAAATTTAAATAAACAATATATCAGCAACAAACGATGCTAACAAATCAGAATACACAGTGGTGCCATTGTTTGGGGAAGAAATGAAGTGAAAGAGTCTCGAGCCATGCTCTTCTGGAGATTTTGGCTTATGGCTGCAGGTAAACGATAATTTATAACAATATTAAATTCTAAACATATGAAATGGAAAAACCTTGAAATGAATGACTTATGTATTAAGAAGCCAGCAAGGAAATTAATTATTTAGAAATATAATTCCCCATGCTATTTCGTTCGCTATTCAGCATTGATATTTTCAAAGGTATTGTTGAAATAGTTTTCGTACATTTAAATAGCAGCGACAAACAGAGTTGGAATTGAATTGTTATTCAGATTATCAAACTATAAACGCTATAATCCCAATTCCTGGAAAAAATCCATTACAATTATTTACAGATAGATTGTACAGCAGCACAATAAGGGAATCTTTAGGTGTTGAGCCGCTACTTCTCCGTATTGAGAGATCTCAATTGCTCTGGTATGGCCACGTGATACGGATGCCGCAAACTAGTCTTCCTAGGCAGTTGTTCTTTTCCAAGCCGGTGGGTAAGAGACCAAGGGGTCGGCCTAGAACCAGGTGACTAGACTACATGGAGAATCTGGGTCCGAGACGCTTGGATATTACCAGGGAGGACATGCTCCTGATGGCGGAAGATCGCGATCGCTGGAGATCCTCCATAGGGCTGCTGCCTCCGCGACCCTAGCGGATAAGCGGGTTTGAAAAGTAAGTAAGTAAGTAAATTATTTACAAAGTAATTGATTGCAGATAAAAATGAAAATATTACCTAATGTAATTGCATTAAAAAACGGATCAGATCACTATAATGAAAAAGGTTTATTGTACAGGGTGACCGAAAGGAATCGGACGATTGTCAATACAGTATTTAGTAGATTTTCAATTCGAATAGTATTTAATCAAAAATTATAGATACAAGTATATCGATCTTTAAAACAACAAATAAATTTTACGACATAGAGTCGACGCAGTGTTCTTCAGGACCAGACTATATGATAAAAAATTTAAGGACACCCGTCATAAATCATGGAATGTGCCAAAAGTCGCTTGACAATGACATGGAAATTAATTAAAGAGCATCACACATCTTCAAACACATATCTGATTCGTATTATTAAGATATGTGTCGTTCAAAAGGGCTCTGCGACTTCTAACCTGGATGCCACTTGTGCAACAAGTCAGACGGTGAGATGTTCACAATTCTACAAATACCCCGTACAGCTATAGGCAATATGATTGCGAGCAATCGAAGGTCTTCTGCTGAAATGATCTCTACAGATTTCAGAAATTCTGCTCCTAGTGTTACTAGCACCATCACCATTCGACGGAAACTCCATTCCCTGCATTGCCATGGTCGTCCTGCTGCTCACAAGCCCTTTATCACTGACAACAAGTCCAGGCGACGTTTGGAGTGGTAAGAAACTGGAGCATGGGACTAATGGAAACGTGTCCTATTATGCCTCTTTGACGAGGTTGGATTTGGCGTATGCCTGGAGAACGTTTCATACCTTACTGTATGTTGTACACTGTGAAATTTGGAGGAGGGGGCTCTTTTCCTTGGTTCGGACTGGGCCAGCTTGTTTCTGTTAGAGGAACGATGAATGCTGCTGCTTATCGAGACATCTTGGACAACTGTGCACTGCCAACATTGTTGGAACAACTCGGGGATGGGTATTTTCTGTATCAACATGAGAATGCTCCTTGCCATAAAACAAGGTCTGTGCACGACTGGTTTCAAGACAACGGGGTTGAAGAAATGGATTGGCCTACCAGAGCCCCGTTTTCAATCCCTTGGGATGAATTGGAACGTTGAGTACGAACCAGATCACGCCGTACTTCATCCGTGGATGAACTAACCAGTGCTCGGAAGCAGGAATTCTAGCTTCTTAATACCAAAAAGGGGTGGAGGCTATCATTAGGGATGCCACCGTTTATTAATTCCTGTACCTGAAGCCTGCGACGCAGAAATGCAGGTGTCCCTAAACTTTTTATCACATAGTGTATGTGTTATACTGTTTTAAAGACTAGTCTAGAGGAACACTTGGGGGGGAGGGTTTTGGGGCAGGCTGTTAATACAAAGGGGACCCAAGGGGATGGCTTATATATTTTTTTAATCAACCAATGGGCATAAGGTTATTCTGACTCAATGAAATTAAACACAAACTGAAAGATAATACAAGGCTGTATCTAAATAATTTAACAGTATATTAAGCAAAACTAAAACTGTAGGTATTAAACCATAAGGCACTAAAAGTAGAGGCTTTAAAACAATGGATGAGAAATTGAACTCTGGCGAAATCTTGGAAGACAGATCGGAAGGAAACTTGGAGTTAGGGAAACTTAAAAAGTAACGATGGCCAAACAAAATAGGGGAGATAATATCTTAAATCTGGATATAGACACTTTAAAAAATAAAGGAAAGGGATTGGGAGAAAGTAATAAAATTATAAGAAACAAAACAATGTAGTGTTTGCCACCCACGCCGATGAATAATCAACAAAGTAATAATTATAAGCAATTAAATAAATAAATAAATAAAATAATACGAATACACTGCTGGAAAAAAATGCAACACCTAGAAGGAATGGTCGATTTATTAGAAATTTTGCACACATGTAGAATTGGTGGCATACAGGAAATGATTCAAATTGCAAGACAATACGTCCAGAAGGGATGCGGGCCACAATCCCGACAGCCACAATCCCGACACCCAGAATCCCGACAGCCACAATCCCGACAAGCCAAAATCCCGACAGGCCAAATATTCCCGATAGGTTACAATCTATTATCCCGACAAAGCAGAATCCCATTTATTTCTATTATGTTTTATGGGAGTGCTGTTATATGCGGAGTGCTCTTGTTTTTGATTCTGTATGTGTACAATTTTATCACAACATTAATATTACATTAATATACTTTATTAATATACTTTAACATTAATATACTTTATTAATATTTTTAGTTTATTTTTCAATAAATTGTTCAACAAATTGCGATTCAATAAAATGGGACTTTATGTGCAATACCACGAAGGTAGTCCATCAGTAGTCGTTGTTGTTCTTTTTGAAGCTCTTGTATAATTTTGAAAAGACCAACATGACTGCGGCCAAGCAATATCTCCCGTCTCCTGTGCCAGGCTTCTACGGCATTCTGAGTACGAGGAATGCCGAGCTCAATTGAATCTGCGACACTCCACAGTGCGGGTGGAAATATAGGCGCAGAACGTATAACTTGTCCACGATTTCGGCGTCTTATTCTCCCGTGAACGTAGTTTTCTTCGAACCAGTTCACTACATGTATAGATTCGGGAGGCATCTTAGCTTTTAAGATGTCAAATGATGCTGGCATTTCGTTAGCTGGGACTAACGCCAGCGCAAATAAACGACGTAACAATAAGCTGAATTGTTCATCGTTTCCGTAACGAACTGATAATCCGCAAGCTTGTAATGAATTAGAAAACGAGCATGAAAACATGGTGAGATAGGACCAATGATAAAATTGTACACATACAGAATCAAAATGACAGAATTACTGAAAAAAAAGTTACAGTCCAACTTCGCATACAAAAGCACTCCGTATATAACAGCACTCCCATAAAACATAATAGAAATAAATGGGATTCTGCTTTGTTGGGATAATAAATTGTAACCTGTCGGGAATAGGTGGCTTGTCGGGATTTTGGCCTGTCGGGATTTTGGCTTGTCGGGATTGTGGCTGTGGGGATTATGACCCTAACCCGTCCAGAAGAATGTTATACAGATTGGCTCTCATATCCCTCCTGGAGAAAAGTAGTTCCGACAGGTTTACATGAAATCGTCAGTTTGGCACCTGCATTGTACTAGAACAGTTGACTATATGTGTGGTGACAACAACCGTAATGCCTCGCACACGGCGCCGTGCTCTTGTGCAGCAACTCATGGAGTTTGACAGAGGTCGAATTGTGGGACTTCGAGAGGCTGGATAATCTCATCGGTGTATCGCGGTGCAGATTGGTCGTAATGTTTCTGTGATGGCTCGGTGTTGTCAGAGGTGGTTTACGGAAGTAACACACTCACGTAGTCCTGGGTCTGGACGTCCACGCATTACTGACCGACGCCAAAACCGTCGAATCGTATGAAATCGTACCAGCTTTGAGCAATTGTACGGCATGCACAGCAGAGAGAGGGACCAGAGTAGCACCAGCTTAATGAAGACGGACTACGGGCACGAATCCTTCTAGCCAGAGTCCCACTTCTGCAAGAACAACGTCCTGCGCAGTTGCAATGGTGCCGTGAAAGAGCCGACTGGAGATCTGTGGTCTTTAGTGAAGAGAGCAGATTCTGCCTGTACACCAGTTATGGACGTGTACGTGGGGCGAAGAGAGCAACTGAGCGCCATCATCCACAGTGCATCCGTCTACGGCACATCGGTCCAACTCCTGGCATAAAGGTGTGGGGTGCGATCAGTTACAAATCATCCTTAGTATTTGTGGACGTACAGCATTCGGTACGTCCTGAATGATTCGGTATTCTTACTCTCAGTAGTATTTTTAATTAGAGCACGTGCCATTGACTTGAAGTAATCCAGAAAGTGACTGAAAAGTTCATACAGTCAAGAAAAAACTTTGATGATCATGTTATTTAAAACAGAGTTAGAAAAAAAATCTCTCCTGTTCTTCCGACCTTCTTGCAACTGGAAAGATACATGTTTTTTGAGCAGGATTACGTCCATCCACACGCTGCCTGTGTTAGCTTGCAGGCCTTACAGCATACGGCACTGCACAATCTCTAGACTTGTCAGATCTCTGGCCAGCACAATCTCTTGATTTGTCGTTAATTGACCATAGGTGGGATATGATTGGACGTAACGTCCATCGTCGTTGCACACCAGATGTAACAATTCTACAATTGCGCCAGCATGTTCAGGAGGCTTGGAACAACTGATCCCAAGACGACATCCAGCATCTATATGACTGTATGCATGCAATAGGGTAGGTCTGCATTCAAGCTCACAACGGTTATACGACATACTAATGTACAACGTTCTTCTGGAGGTATTGTCTTGCAATTTGAATCATTTTTGTATGCCACTAATGCTACATGTGTAGAAAATTTCGAAAAAACCGACTCATTCCTTCTAGGTGTTGCATTTTTTTTGCCATCAGTGTACTAATGTTTACATGACTCTGTTAACAATGTTGCACTGCTCGAATGAAGAACAAGGTGTAAACTAATGCCATGTAAATAAAACAATATAACATACAAAATTAAGAAAAGTTTTATATATCAGATCTGTAAATATGAAACCGGAATATGCCCATAGATGAGCCTAGCTGTCAATGTAAACTCATGTTTCTAAAAATTGCAACACCATGAAGGAATGACGCGGTTGAGCTGCAATTTTCAGCCAATGCAAGTTATAATGTGTTTTTCAAATGATTAAAATTTTAGAGTCACCATACATGCGTGGGCTGAACAGCACCCTCTGAACTGCTGCTGAAATGGTATAAATAGAGGGCTGTAGCGAGACGTTGAAAATAGTCTAAAGTTATCTATCGGCGGTAAACGTTAGGTGAGATGTAACGATGGCTCTTCGACGAAAGAGGGCGACAACAACTTACAACAACATTTTAACAACTTACGCGGTTTGAACGGCAGAGAATCATCGGCCTTCGTGAAGGAGGATTTTCCTGTCGTGCAATAGCAGCTCGTGTGCATCATAACAGCAGCATAGTGATGCACGTATGGAAGCAGTGGACCGACGAGAACCGGACAACTCGAAAATTTGGGAGTGGACGCCGAAAGGTGACGTCAACGCGCGATGATAGGCACCTTAGATTATCTAGTACAGAGGGTAAATTATCGCAGAACGATAATCTGCTGCACTTACTCCTTCGAGGGAGTTTTGCGCCATCCCAATAACTAACGACTGATACGAGATGATAGTCGCAGCCGGGACCGACGACTTAACGTGCCCTCCGAAGCTCCTGAAGTTGCTTATCTCTATCGATCAGCGAGCCAACCGACGAGAAACCAAGCCACGGCCACCCCCATGATAGACACCTGGTCCGCATGGCGTTGATGGACCGTACAGCTTCTTCTAGACAGTTGTAGACAGTTGGCAGAACATTGGTCCACTGCTACAGATGTATCCCTGTCTGCTTCGTCAATTCGTCGACGTCTGCTTCATCGTAGACTGCATGCAAGAACTCCTTTATACAGGATCCCCTTGACGCAAATTCATCGACGCCTGCAGCTCATGAACATAGAGACTGGCGTGCAGATTGGCAACAAGTGTTTTTTCTGACGAATCCTGCTTTAGTCTGTGAATGCTACCATGATGACCGCATTCGTGTTAGACGCTATGCCAGGGAACGCTACCCTCCGGAATGAATTATCGAACGTCATAGTGGGCGAAGACCGGGAGTTATGGTCTGAGGTGCGATTGGCGTATCATGGACGATCAGGGCTGCTACAACTTGTGGGTAATCTTAACAGCAATCGGTACATCAGTGAGGTGCTGGAGCCCGAACTCGTTCTTTTTCTTCAGGGCATTCCTGGAGCGATCTTTCAACAGTATAATGCCGCGCACATATTGCAAAAAATGTTCAAGACTTCTTTTCTGCAGCTTCCTTGGCCTGCTTATTCGCCAAATATGCCGCCTATTGAACATGTGTGCGATTTCGTTGGTTAGCGCTTCGCTCGTGATTCTCGTCAACAGTTTCTACAAATGAACTTTACAAAACATATAGTATGCCCTTCCCCAGGCAGACATTCAAAATGTGTGTAATTCTATGCCACGTCGTATATGCGCGTGGTGGCTACACTAAATAGTAATTTCGGACACGTAAAATTGTTTTTTTGCTTAGAAACTCTAATCATTTATTTTATCGTTTGTGCATTAAATTTCATTTAATTCTGATGAATCCTTCATTGTGTTGCAATTTTTGCAAACTTGAGTTTAGTTACCGTCAAAGTGCGCCTTTGGCGCCATTTTCTTACTCTGCAATCTGACATAGATTTTCAATTCACAACAATACAAGTTTCATACAACAGCACAGTTTGTAATATCGTTCAACATGTCGAATTTTGTGCCTTGAAATTACGATTTGCGTACAGGATAGATTTTCTGTTAACATTTGAAGAAAACTGCTGCAGAATCACATCGAATGGTTTTCGAAGCTTACGGAAAGCTTGCTCTTGGTAAACACAGTGCTTTGAGTGGTTTAAAAAATTCGAAAGAGACGATTTTACGTGAGAAACGATGCTCTGTGTTTGGTGGGATCAGAAGGGTGTGATCTATTATGAGCTGCTGAAACCTGGTGAAACGGTTAATTATGAACGCTACTGACAACAAATGATCGATTTGAATCAAACTTTGCGTGAAAAACCGATCAGAATATCAAAAAAGGCAAAGCAAAACTGGTTAAGGAAACGATTGAGGTGTTTAGTTGGGAAATACTTTGCACGCGACTTGTTTGCATCGATGGGTCACGCACTTGGTGAGCAGCGCTTCACTTCTTACGAAAATTACGAAAATGGCTCGATGACCGGTTTGCCTCAAAAGAGCAACAGTTTTTTGGCATGGCATCCACGAATTATCAGACAGGTGGAAAAAAATGTATAGCCAGAGATGGGCAATACTTCGAATAAAATATTTTTTATCATCTTCATACAAAAAATGTGGATTTTCTATACAGAAATTCAAGTTTCATATTTACATACCTGGTAAAATAACTAGGAAACCATCAATTTCATTAGCTGGCAAGTTGGTGCGGAGTTCAGGCTTTAAACCAATTTAACATGGATTAATCACTTAAAATTTAATATATTCAACAATTACAAGTATATTCATTTTAATTGACTTACTAATTGTAACATAAAATGTAACTACCAGTGTTAATTCAGGTAAATGAGGTAAGGGCAAACTAACAAAAACTTAGACCACTTCCACGCTGCCTATATTGGATTAAAGATGTTTATTTGAAACGGAATAGGAGTATATCAACGCTTTCAAAGTTAATTACACAACGACAAAAGACGATGATATTCTCGTTGTTTGTTTTCCAGTTGTTTGTTGGTGTACAGGGTTGTGCATAACCTTTTGCTAGGGGTCTGGAAAATAAACAAAACTAAGTGGAATGTTCTGCAGTTGATAATCAAAAAGTACGTTTATTTCTGCTTTTATCACATCAATATTTAGTGTGGCCACCACCTGCTTCTCGAACAGCACGCATCCGTTTCGGGTAGGAGCGGAGGAGTGTCTCAAACAGAGCAATATCGTACTCCATGTCCTTCAGCACAGATGTCAGGTGTCCCATTAGAAGGTCTCGAGAATACCGATTTTCACCACGTTCTTGAATCATTAAAGATTCCACTGTGTCTTTTAACACGGCTCCAAAATGTTCAGCAACGATTAGGTCAGGGGATGCACCGGGCCATTCGTTTGATGAGAAGAAATCGATAGCACTTTCTCTTAGGATTTGCTGTGTTGCATTAGCCTTAAAGCAAGGTGCCTTATCGTGCAAAAAACAAACTTCATTCGGGTCGATAGTGTTTTTTGGATCTCGAAGAAACGGAAAAATATCATTTGTTAGCAAATTCCGAAAATAATCACCATTCCATGACTCACCCTGCTCCTTGAATCTCCACATCATTCGCTTGGCGGTGAAACACACGAAGATGCCAATGCAGTCAGGCTTTTTGGACAGCTCTTGATAGTGTTCATCGTCAGAAATATCTGTAATCGATAAGCTCCAGACCCTATCGTTTTGGTAATTCGGACGTCTCATAGTCCACACAAAGAACTCGTCGCTCGGGGCAAGGTGCATGAAGTCGTCTTCCATCCAATCCCGCAGGTAGTCGCAAAACCAGAGCCGGTCTTCGATGTTTAATGCGGTCTTCATCGGTTTCGGAATAACATGGAATGGCTTGATGTTTGCACGCTGACGATGTCTTTGAACCGTTGAACGAGAAATTGTTTTTCCACGCTTGGCTTTAATTTCTTGTGCAACGTTGACACAGCTGCGACGTCTTTTGCCACTGTTATTAGCAATGATGTTTTTGCTTTCCTGTGATAATTTCTCGGGCCTACCCTCAGCAAATTCGGCATGGCAGTTATCATAACCTTTCTTCCAATTGTCCGTCACCCATCTATCCGATCGGTTTAACTTGTTCGCAACCCATTTGCGATTAATAAAAGACGCACCTGCTTCCATTGCCTCTCGATATGCATTTGCACGAACTCTATCCATGAAAAGCTGCTCTTCACTGTCATTTATAAAACCAGCCATATTTGTTTGATACCAATAGACGCACAATGAACTACTCTCTGCCGAAGCGTCATAAGAGTGTGGTCACAACGCTGCGGTTTAAGTCGCAGCCCCCTAGCAAAAGGTTATGCACAACCCCGTATATCGACTTCAAGCGATTCCAATCAAATTCTTTGACAATCAATATGCCTACCAATTTACCTTGAATAGAGGCTATGAGTTAATTCTCTGCCATTACCCATGGCAACATATTGGCTCATGTATGAAGATAAATTAGGCAGATTTTATTTTCTCATCAGAGTTTAGTTTTTCATCCATTGTTTTAAGTTAAATTGGTAAAGACTTTACAATTAAGAGAGAACAGAGTTTCGAACTAGTTTCGCCATTTATTCCCGGCTTTGTCAAGGATATACAGGGTGTTTTTGAAGTGAGTACAGATTTTTTGGGAGATGATAGAAGAGGTCCTTAGAAGTATTTTTTGTCATATGAACATGGGGTCCCCGCAGCTCCGTTTACTTACAATACTGCATTGAACAATCAAATGACACCGGGACGCAATGTGCGTTGGTAGGCCTAGATTATTTTATTTTTAACAAATAACACAAGCAATCTACTGTAATAACTTTAAAAGTAATTGTTTGTAAAGAAATTTCAAGGTGCTCGTGCTTGTTTGTTGAAAAGTCTTAGGACAAACTTCGTCAAGGAGATTCCATGGTATCCAACCCCTTTGTAAAATACGATTAGTCCATATGTAAATGAACTAATCACATTCTGGGAAAGCAGTAGGTAAAGATTTGTTTTAAAAAGTTAACTTGATGTACTTTTTACATGTGTAAAGTTAAACAAACAATATGAATCGTTTTACATTGAATGATTATGCAGACATGCATCTGTGTCTCGGTGCTACTGGTACCATGGATGGTGCAAGGCGTTTGTATGCTGAACGTTATCCCAACAGAATTCTTCCCAATTCACGAACATTTGGTGCAGTAGATCGTCGTCTAAGAGAAACAGGCGCATTCGCTCATGATAATCATCAGCGTAGACGTCGTCGGTGGTTACGCCCCTGAATTAGAGGATGAAGTTTTGGAAAGTTTTAACCGAAATCCATCGACAAGTACTCGTGCGGTCGGAGCTGCTTTGAATACTAGTCATACCACTGTATGGAACATTTTACATGACAACCTGCAACATCCGTTCAAGTTTCGAAAGGTGCAGGAATTATGTCCCAATGATCATGGTCCCCGGCGTGCTTTCGCGGAATGGTTTATGCAGCAACAGAATAGGATTCCAGACTTTCCTTCCATGGTTTTGTGGACAGATGAGGCAACGTTTACGCGAGAGGGAATGTTCAATAGCTACAATAGTCATCTGTGGTCTCATGTCACCAATGTTCAACACATGTTAACTGTTTTCAGCATCGTTTTTCGTTGAATATTTGGGCTGGCATGATTCACAATGTTCTGATTGGGCCATATCTCCTACCATGCTGTCTTAACGGGCAAACATACCTTGGATCCCTGAAGGAGGAGCTCCCTGGTCTTCTTGAAGATGTTCCACTAATGATCAGACATTTGATGTGACTTCAACAAGACGGCGCACCTTCGCATTACACAAGAGCAGTTAGAGGTTACCTAAATGAGACATTTCCTGGTCGGTGGATTGGTCGTGGCGAACCAGTTGCTTGGCCACCGAGATCGCCAGATCTCACACCGATTGATTTTTTTATGGGGAAGCATAAAATCAATAGTGTATTCCGAGCCCGTAGATACCGAAGAAGAATTGGCGGCTCGTGTTGTTGCGGCAGCAGGTGACATCAGCGACCGTGCAAATCAACTGTTTCCACGCGTACATGAATCCATCATAAGGCGTTGCGAATTGTGCTATGAAGCAAATAGCGGTCATACAGTAGATTGCTTGTGTTAATTGTTAAAAATAAAATAATCTAGGCTTACCAACGCACACTGCGTCCCGGTGTCATTTGATTGTTCAATGCAGTATTGTAAGCAAACGGAGCTGCGGGGACCCCATGTTCATATGACAAAAAATACTTATAAGGACCTCTTCTATCATCTCCCAAAAAATCTTTACTCAATTCAAAAACACCCTGTATAGGGTGCGTTCACAAAGTTTCAAGATTGTTTTTTTCCTGAGTAGGGGAGGTTGCGCAGACCGGTTCCACCGGTGAAGTAGTGGGGGATGTCAACTAACCAATAGCATGAAGGGTAGTTACTTCCGAGACGCTGGAGTGAGCAGATCGCTAGTAGCGTGAGTGCGTGTGTGACCACCGTCGAAAATTCGGAGAGTGCGTCAAAAATTTAGAGTCGAAAATGCTCTGGCGTTTCAAGGATCGAGTCCGGCGCGTCCGCCAGGAGATCAAAGACAATAGGGTTCTTCACCATGACAATGCGCATTCTCACACGTCGCTCGCTGCCGGCCAAGTTTTGGCCAAGTTCAACGTGGCAACATTGCCTCAGCCACCCTACAGCTCCGAACTAGCTCCCAGCGACTTCTTTCTGTTCCCCCTAAATTAAGGGAAGCGATTCGACTTGAAAGAGGATGATTCCAGCGGCGATGAGTTCCAGGGAGCCTATGAACAATGGAAAAAATGCTGGGAAAAAATGCTGGGAGGTCAAATTTCGAAAACTTTTAGTTCGCTGTACAAAAATATTTTTAAATTTTTTGTTCTGAGACCAGTCTTGAAACTTTGTGAACGCACTGTGTATACTGGAAGCTTCTCGGCCTTATATTGAGAAATATGGTATAATGGACTAATTTTATTAAACAAAATACAACCAATATCAGGATGAAAGCAATGAGTAATAGTTTTGGTATAAATGACTGGATACAGCTTGAAGCAAAATAGAAAGGTACAATAAAAGATAGAAAAGAGCGTGAGTAAAATAAATGATAGAAATACACTAGCCTGATAAAAGCAGAAAAAAAACGAATGGGTAACAAACAAGATTTACATTTCCATATGTGGAGCATTTAAGAACCGTGGATAAATTATTTAATATCATATGTCTCATTCGAAAAGTGCAATGTGGAATCGTCTGCATGGAGTTTTTTGCCAAGACAATCCAGGTTAGTGAACCATTACTGGTTTTATTTTATAAATTTTTTGTGAAAACGAACGATTCATTCCTATTCACAATTATTTATTTTTATGTTTATCTTTATTTTTATTTATTTCTTTATTCATTTATTTATAAACAAACCATTAAGGAATGACATAACCAAGTACCAAAAAGTTCCTAAACTATTCGCGGAACCAATTTTTCAACTGCCCTATGTTAACATTGAAAGTTTATGATGGACCATAATGATACAATTAATCCACGTACCTTTGAACCAATTTGGTTTATCATTACTTTTACGTTAAATTCATTCATGACACATCATTCAACTTGTTTGGTATATTACATGCCATATTTTAGCATTGAAAGTTTTAGTGAACCATAATGGTTCCACTAAACCAGGTTACTTGAAACCAATTTGGACTATCATTAATTTTACGTTATATTCATTCATGACAACTCATTTCAAGTTGTTTGGTATATAACATGCCATATTTTAGCATTGAAAGTTCCAATGAACCATAATGGTTCTACTAAACCAGGTGCCTTTGAATATCATTAGCACAACTACCTCTTAATAAATATACACCATCTTTGAACTGTGTGATTATTCTTATATATTCGTTCATAACAGGTCCTTCCGAGTCGTTTGATACAGAGGTTGAGTCAAAAGTAGTGGCCGACTCGGGTGAGGGGGATTACAGTTTGACGAATTCTGGGCGAAGACCATTTACCACAAGGGTATATCGTAGTTTACTAAGAGAAAAGAGTGGGAAGAAACGTCAGCACGAATTTGAATTCCATAGACATTGCGTCAGCTAGTGTAAAAATAAAGCAGAAAAATTGGTGATATGCGTGCTTCTTCGTCACTATTGGAATTAGGGGACCAGTCCACGAGCAGCAGCCGCCGAAATTTGCAGGATGGAAAGTCAGGGTGTGACCAATGAACGGACAGCACGACGGTGGTTCTCCCGATTTTCTTCTGGAGACATGGGCCAGGAAAATGCGCCAAAGAGCGGAAGACCCAAAGAAAAGTTTGGCTATTATGACGTAATTCTAAGCCTTCTGACGTAATTCATCCATGCCGTAATAACAAAATGTTTTCCTGGCTCCTGTCATAATAGCCAGGAGCCACTTTGGATAGCCTTCTGACGTCATAATTCATTCATTCCTATAGCCTTCTGACGTCATAATAGCTAAACTTTGGATAAAGATTTCAAGCATTTTTTTTTGAGAATTTTGAAAAATGGATAAGGAAAATTATGCTTAGAATTTTGCGGAGAACAACGCTAGGTACTTTATGACCATGGAACCTGATACACCCTGTATATTCATTCATGGCATGTTGTTACTTGTTGTTTGATACATTACATGCCCAATCTTAGCATTGAAAATTTCCATTAGTACAAATGTGGATTCATTAGCACAGATACCCCTTAATAAATGTAGACCATATTCAAATTTTGTAATTAATCTTATATATTCGTCCATATCAGGTAGTTCCGAGTCATATGATATATAATGCCACATCTTAGCAGTGAAAAATTCCAGTCGTACAATTGTGGTATTGTACCCTGAATTGCGCAGGTATTCCGTAATTACTTTGTATTCCGTAGTTACTTTCATCTGGGTTAATAACTTTGTAATTACTTTAATTACTTTTATACATTTGTTCATAACATGTCATTACAAGCTGATTGATATATTACATGGCATATGTTAATGTTGAAGTTTTTCAATGGTACCATAATGGTATCATTTGAACATGTACCACTGAATCAAATTCAACCATCTTCAAATTTTGTAATAAAATTTTATATATTCCTTCATAACAGTTCACTTCAAGGAGTTTGATATATTACATGCCATATACGTATTAGCAGTGAAAATTTCCAACGGTACTACTGTGGTATCATTAGCACAGGTACCCCTTAATAAATGTAAACTGTCCTCGAATTTTGAAATTAATCTTTTATATTTTTTCATAACACATCGTTCCGAGCCGTTTGATATATTACATGCAATATCTTAGCAGTGAAAAATTCCAGTGGTAAAATTGTGGTCTCTTTTGCACAGATACCCCTGAATATATATATTCCTTCATAACAGGTCTTACAGAGTCTTTTGATATATTACAAGCCTTATCATAGCAGTAAAAATTTTTGAGAGTGTCACTAAATAACGTGCCATTGTATCGATTACGACCATTTTCAAATTGGTTCATATTTATCAGTTGGTGAAAACAGTAATTAATAACCGCTTATAGCTCGTCTTTACGATTTGTTTGATATATTACTTACTATCTCTTCCATTGAAAATTGCTAGGTGGGGTCATAAAGGTACCATTTGCGCACGTGCTACTAAACCGATTTAGATAATATTTAGGATAGGTTCGTGCCATGGACAATATTCATCGACTGACGAAACCAGATTTTCAAAATCTTTCAAGGCCTTGGAAGAATTAGAGTTACAGAGATACAGACAGACAGACACGTTTCCCCACACCGACAGCATAAAGCACCTTTCGGTATTAAATAAACCATAAAGGAATGACATAACCAAGTACCGAAAGGCTAAACTAAATAATTCGCGGAACCAAATTTTTCCACTGCCCTGTGTTAACATTGTGAGTTTCTAATGGATCATAATGATACCATTAAACCACGTATCTTGATCCGATACGAATTATCATTAATTTTACGTTATATTCATTTATCACAACATCATTCCAAATTGTTTGAGATATCACATGTCATGTCTTAGCATTGAAACTTCCAATGAACCATAATGGTTCCACTTAACCAGGTGCCTTTGAACTAATTTCGACTATCATTATTTTACATTATATTCATTCATGACATATCATTCAATTTGTTTGATATATTTCTTGCCATATTTTATCATTGAAAATTTTTAAGTGTGTCATATGGGTATCTTTAGAGCACGTGCTATTGTATCAATTACAACTATTTTCAAAATGGTTCATTAGCGGAACCGTATTTATCAATTGGCGAAAATAGTAAATTATATCCGCTTCTATCTCGTCATTACGATTTGTTTGATATATTACTTAATATATCTTCCCATAGAAAATTGCTTGGTGGGGTCGTGAAGGTACCATCTGTGCACGTGCTATTGAATCGAGTTAGATAATATTGGTGGCTGGTTCGTGCCATGGACGATACTCATCGACTGACGAAAACAGATTTTTAAAATCTTTCACAGCCTTGGAGGAGTTACAGTTACGGACAGACAGACAGACACACAGATAGACCCTACACTGACAGCATAAAGCACCTTTCGGTACTTAATAACTACTTCTATGTCGTCATTACTTACTATCTTCCTATTGAAAATTTTTAGGTGGGTTCGTGAGGGTACCATTTTGCACGTGCTATTGGACCGATTTAGAAAATAGTTGTGATTGGTTCGTGCTATGAAAAGGTTTGCATGGAGAGGTAGATACCTGAGAAATATGAAAAAAATAAGAGAAGAAAATCGTCCTATTGTTTACATCGATGAAACATGGATCGACTCAAATTTGGCTGTTTGTCCCCCAACGAACCATATCCATCGAGTGAAGAAAACAGATTTCGAAAATCTTTCATAGCCTTGGAGGAAGTTAGAGTTATAGATAGACAGACAGACAGACAGACACACGTTCCCCCCACACTGATATCATAAAGCACCCTTCCGTACTTAATAACAGAAATATACAGGGTGAATTTTAAGTACACCTGATTGGGATTTTAAGTAAACTTGTCATTTTAAAGTGGACATTAAAATTGCGGGATGAAGTTCCTATTTAAAATTTGTTACGAACTCAACAGTCTAGGCAATATACAACGGAACGGGTATACTGGTTATTACAGGTATAGGCGGGAAGACTCAAGTTATGGAAACAGGGGGTGGAAAAATGGAAGGAGTTATAGAGGCCAAGCAAAGAAAGGAAATTAGTTAGATGGAAGAAATGAGGGCCAAGGAAAGCTATGGAGATCCATTTCTTGGGCGGGGATAGGATTAGAAGTTTAGAGTTGAGGAGGGAGAGTTTTCTGGGATGTAACAGACGAAAAAAGATGGAGGGAGAAAACCATTCTAGAAGCAAGGAAGTAAGTGATGCGGAATTCAGATGATCGATTTCTGATTGCATTCATTCTGCCATTGGTTGTATTTTGTCCAAACATATTACTCCTTTGTACTATATTTCTGCATATAGGGAAAAGAAGCCGCTAGTTTAATACGCGGGTTGGTCGTAAAGTAATGCCTCTATGGCTGTAACTTTTTATTTGTTAACAGATTTTCAAATCTCTTTGGTATCTGATACTTACATTTGTCCTCTATGTAAAGCACTATTAACTTTTCGACTTAGTCCCCATCCCTTTACATGCACTGCGCCAATGCGTGACTAGTCGAGTGAGCCCGTCGGAGAGGAATTCCGGGGTTGTCGACACGAGGATTGATTAACATCTTTCACCTCGTCGTCAGACCGTAACTCATGTCGCTGAAGATGCTCTTTCTTCTTTGGGAAGTGATGAAAGTTGCAAGGTGCCAAGTCTTTCATGATTTTAACTGAGGTTTTTCATCTTTGAACTATAGGCGCTGCAACCCCTCTGACGTGTGGCGATCATGTGCGGGCGGGCGTTATCATGCTGCAGAAGAGGGTCGAAATCTGCCATTCAATCCTGGTGTCGACAACAATCTCGGAATTCCACTAAACGGGTTCACCCAATTAGCCATGCGTTGGCGCAGTGCGTGGAAAGGGAAGGGGACTACGTCGAAAAGTGTATAGTGCATTACATAAAGGACAAATGTAAATATCAAATTGAATTGAAATTAAATTGAAATTTATTATTAAACTGAAAAAATACAATATCAATTTACATAAATTATAGAAAAAATTTCATAAAAAATTTAAAGTTAAAAATTCATCGAATTTAAAACGAAGAAATTCGATATTGAAAAGAATAAAAACTAACAATTGCTGCAAAAGAGAAAACGACTCGTGTCAGCAGCAAATGATAAAATAAACACCAAAAAAACTAAAAAATAAACACTTTTTTAGAATAAAAGGCTTTCTAAATTATCTACATTATTAATCCAAGTTTTTAACATTTTTTTCTACATATTTTTATTTGGAGACTGCTTTATAATAAGAGAAATTAAATTATATAATTTAGGAGCCATAACATAAAATTGATGAACTATAGAGGTTCTAGAAACAACAGGAATTAACATAGGATATGTTTTTAAAGATCTAGTATTATAACTATGTAAAAAAGGCTTCATCTGCTCAGAATGCTTTAACGTGTATAAACCAAAATACAAAAAGAATTTTTGAAAATCGTTAATAAATAAACTTATAGCCATGGAGACATTTTTTTCGACCAACCATCGTGTACAGGGTGTTTTTGAATTGAGTACAGGTTTTTTGGGAGATGATAGAAGAGGTCCTTAGAAGTATTTTTTGTCATATGAACATGTGGTCCCCGCAGCTCCGTTTACTTACAATACTGCATTGAACAATCAAATGACACCGGGACGCAGTGTGCGTTGGTAGGCCTACAATAGTCATCTGTGGTCTCATGTCAACCCATGTGCAACACATGTTAACAGTTTACAGCATCGTTTTTTGTTTAATATTTGGGCTGGCATGATTCACAATGTCCTGATTGGGCCATATCTCCTACCATGCCGTCTTAACAGGCAAACATACCTTGGTTTCCTGAAGGAGAAGCTCCCTGGTCTTCTTGAAGATGTTCCACTAATGACCAGACATTTGATGTGGTTTCAACAGGACGGCGCACCTTCGCATTACACAAGAGCAGTTAGAGATTACCTAAATGTGACATATCCTGGTCGTTGGATTGGTCGTGGCGGACCAGTTGCTTGGCCACTGAGATCGCCAGATCTCACACCGATGGATTTTTTTTATGGGGAAGCATAAAATCAATGGTGTACTCCGAACCCGTAGATACCGAAGAAGAATTGGCGGCTCGTGTTGTCGCGGCAGCAGGTGACATCAGGGACCGTGCAAATCAACTGTTTCCACGCGTACATCAATCCATCATAAGGCGTTGCGAATTGTGCTATAAAGCAAATGGCGGTCATTTCGAACAATTACTGTAAAAGTCATACAGTAGATTGCTTGTGTTAATTATTAAAAATAAAATAATCTAGGCCTACCAACGCACACTGCGTCCCGGTGTCATTTGATTGTTCAATGCAGTATTAATAAACGGAGCTGCGGGGATTCCATGTTCATATGAAGAAAAATACTTCTAACGACCTCTTCTATCATCTCCCAAAAAATCTTTACTCAATTCAAAAACACCCTGTATATCCTTGATAAAGCCAGGAATAAACGTCAAAACTAGTCGGAAACTCTGTTCTCCCTAGATTATATTGTAAATTGATGGATACAGTACTAAGAACTTTCAATTTATTGATCATTGTTTTGAAGCCTCTGTTTCTGCGTCTTACGGTTTAATTATAACATGCTTAATTTACTGTTGAGTTATTTAACCTTGTATAATTTCAGTTTGAATCAGATTAATCTTTTTCCCATCGGTTGATTAATAACAAATGTAGGCCATTCCATCGGGCCGGCTAGGGGGCCGAGAGGGCTAGGGCGTAAGCTTTCCAGTTTTCCATTCCACGTGGTCGTGAGTTCGAAACTCGACGTGGACATGGATGTAGGTTTTTGTTCCGGGCTGCGTACAGATATAACTTGTGGAAGAGGCGCAAAATGACCGTAGTAGTTGTAATAAGCACTACGGCCACAGAAATACCTTATATTCAAGGCTTTATAGAACAAAATTTGTACATCTATATATTTAAGTTACATGGGTATTCTGTCGACAGTTCGTTTGTGAAAACTACTGCATCTGTAAACTTCATTTTGCTCTTAAATGAAAGGTCTTGGTCTCTAGATTTGTCAAATTTAGTTTTTGTGTCCAGAATTACTCTTACCTAGCGGGAATTTACAATTAAAAATGCTAACGTAGTCAAATCAAACAATCCTCTCCACAATGATGTCACAATCAACATTTTTGCTACCATTGATGATCAGATCAGCAACAGTTACATAAACAGCGATGACAATAAACAACAATGTAGGCAAAAACAGATGGAGGTGGATTGTTTACTGTCAAATTTTGACGGGATCTATCTAGTAACTATTATAAGCTAAACATTCCAATATCAACTAACAATGATTGGATTCTTGCTAAGCAACATAGAGAATGACATAATAATGTATGTCATAAGTGGCATTATTTGTTACCACATTCACCCCTACCTTAAAATTCCGCGAATTAGGGGGTCGTCTTTCCGGAAAGAACGTCTTACTTCTGGGTCTCCAGTATGGGGTTCAGAAATTCGACTTAATTCGGAAGTTCCGGTGCCCCGATCATCTGCTAGTTCATGTTCAGAAATTCGATTTAATTCGGAAGTTCCGGTGTCCAGATCATCTGCTAATTCGGGTTCAGCCACTGGTTCAACCTCCGTTATAACCTCCAGTGGGAGGTTGTAGCGCTAAATTCCTGTTGGATACCGTCGTTTCTCGACCATCACCTAGACGAACATAAGAATAGTCGGGATTGGCCTCTAGGAGTTCAACATGTTCTACAAGAGGTTCGTATTTGTTGTCACGTACAGTCGGGTGCGAAAAAGTTTTTACTTGCTCCGTAGGGGCTGAACTTTCTGGATGTTGATCGGTTGCAAAATCAGGTACTTGTACTGAGAGTCAAGGCCGATTAGAATGGACCTGTCCCTTCTGAATGAAAATAGGGTAGCAGGTATACGCTTGGGATGTGCTCGTCGCCTGCTCCCTCCTGACAATAATAAGCGATAGCGGCTAACAGCAATATCGTTAAAGTCTCTGCCTATTGCCTCGAATGGCAGAGTTCGAATCCGATATGGATAGACAGTTTAGTTTTGTTCATTATCGCTTAATAAACATAGCGTTTTTGATTTCGTTTAAGTTTTAAACAGTGTATGTAAAGAATACCATAAACAGATTAAAGTTTTTTCATCCAAATGTGCAATTTAAACTGTTTATTGGAGGGTTTAAAAAACTTTTCATGTTAATTGTCATGGCATGCTTTATTCTATATTTTAGTTTTTAATAAAATATACACGAATTCATATCACCGTTACTTTTACAAAACTCCTCTTTTCTTCATATCATTTAATATTCTCTACTATTAAAGTATATAATCCTATATATTAAAACGCAAAGCATTTTTTGTAAGAGCAAAATTGGCACTTCTGCGCATGCGCATCTGAAGCCAACAAAGAAAGTTACGACAATCCTTCAGAAGCCAGGGATAGTTGTAATTAGACAATATTCAGTCACTGTTTTGAATTAAATAAACTGAAGATTTGCAGAAAGAAAATCCTGCCTTGATAATTTTATGACGTTTTTTTGTGACTACTGAAAAACTCTGAAAATGTTCTGTTAAATGTTATATCGTTAGAAAGGGATTTAAAAACTGATCATTTTATCCGCTGACACTTTATGTCTCAGTTTAATACTTTCAGAGAAATTTAGTTTAAAGCTATTTGGATTTTATATATTAAATAATTTCTTATTCTTTGAGCATAATGAGATATTGAAGCTCTGATTATTCTATTTTTTTGTGCATAATGATTATTCTATTTGTTGCTTTGACAATTTTTTATTTTATTATTTTTTAATTAAAGAGATGGGGATTAATAATAAGATGGGTTGAAAATAATAAATAATAATCCATCTAGTTAAATAATAAGCATAAAAAAAAATTTCGGATGATTTTGGCATAATTTTCGTTGATTATTTTATATACACACAAAAAATGAGACTTGTAACCTTTGGAGCAGTCAAAAGAAAATAGCTTCCACTTACACCCAGGGAATAGGGAGAACGGTATTCCCTATTCCCTGCTTACACCTTAAATCACTTCCGCATTATGATATCGATACTGTGCACCATTTATGTTAACGTTATTAACCAAATAGATTAGTTTATTATTAACAAAAGAAAGATTCTCATCAGAACAGCCAAAATAATCTTTTTGTCAACATAGTTGAGCACGTGACATAAAACTTGCCTATCCCCGATGCTAAGCAAAAACTTAATGGAATCGTTCCTTAGTAAGCGTGCTCGACTAGATACCTGGAAAAAGTAATCTCATTGGATTGAAGTATTGTAAGGAAGCCGAACAATTTTGACTTAGGTAAAAACCTTTATGCACCCGATTGTACATGTTTCTTCATAAGCACGGGGCCGGGTAATGTCAGCCTTGTAGGAAGTGACGAAATGTTGACTGAGCATCGAGGATGTGTAAACATGCGCTCGTAGGGAATAGCATTCGACGCTGTGCAGAACAAAGACCTAATGCAGTGCAAGCCTTATTCACAACTTGCGTCACACTGTGAAATTCTTAAGTTTTTATCTCTTATGGTGAGTTCGATAGTTTTCCAAATGATGCCATTGTATCTTTCGATCTGCCCATTTCCTTGTGGATTGTAAGCGGTCGTATGGCTAGTTGCTATGCCCCGAATTTGGAGAAATGATTTGAGTTCCTGTGACGTAAATGATGATTCACGATCTGAATGAATGTACAACCCTAGCGTCAATGAACTTCGGAACACCTACAGAATTTTGGATAAGTACAACGAAACTAATTATAAACAAATGAAAATTACTTTATTGAGTGCACAGAGCTTTAGTTCAACTGTGATATAGTATTTTAACATAAAAACAAACGAGAAAATTAAATAAGCGACCTTTTGTAATGTTCCGTTTTCAACACGTTGCACACCGAACCGTTTATTGCACATTACCACTGAGTGGCGTCACCTTTCCGACGAATGACGCTCCGAAGTCGTTGTGGCATGCTGGACACTAACTTCTGCGTTGTTTCTACTGGAATTTTGTCCCACTCTTCGGAAATACACGCCCGCAACTGTTGCAGTGTTCGAGGCTTCCTCTGTCTGACTTTTCGCTTTAAAATGCGCCATACATTTTCAATGGGTGACAGATCTGGGCTGCAGGCAGGCCAGTCAAGCACCCTGAAACGCTGCTGTTTTAGCCAAGCCTTGGTGTTCCGAGCAGCATGAGGCTTCACGTTGTCCTGCTGAAAGATGCTTAGTCTTCTATTGAACAACTTTTGGCGGGATGGACGCAGATGCTGTTGAAGAATGTTTATATAGGCAGCAGAGTTAATAGTGCCCTCGCAAAAGTGAAGCGATCCTGTCCCGGCTGCACTCATGCAGCCCCACACAATCAGCGATGCAGGCTTCTGAACTTTCCTCTGGTAACAGTCGGTATGATTACTTTCGTCTTGGTCCTTAGCACCTTGCGATCGTTGTTGCCATACATCACTGCAAAGGTGGACTCGTCGGACCACAGAACACTATTCCACTGAGCAAGGGTCCACTTTAGATGGGTTCTGGCCCATGCTACCCGGCGACGCTTAGCTACAGTGCTCATAAATTGCTTCCTCTTTGTAGCGTATAAGTAATAGTTGCATCTTCTGATGTAACGGCGGACTGTGCTTTCGGATATGGGTATATGAAAATATTCTCGAGCCCAAACAGTCATTTCACTTATGGGAGCATACCTGTTTTTCACAATGTAACGTCAAAATACCCGTAGGTCCCTAACATTCAATAATCGCTGCTTGCCTGATGCAGTCTCTGGTTCTGTTTTCCCGATTTCTCTGAAACGCTTGATGATCCCATTAACAGTAGAGAGTGGAACTGATAATTCATGGGCAATAGCTCGCTGGGATTTGTTATTCTGGAACTGCTGTATAATTTTTGGCCGTATACACGTTTCTGCTGGCTTACCACGTCCCATGGTTCAAAAGAACACGAATACTGTGCTCTGTCGCGTGGACGGTGCTTTTAAAGCCTGATGCAAAGCATTCTGGGCGTTTCTACAGCCTTCAGGAAAGTTCTATATGCTGGTGACCCCTTGTGTACGATGTTCTTTGAAACCTGTTGACAACGCAATTTTACATAAATTTGAATAAATTATCTCACACCATTAAATCGATTCTAAATCGATGTTGATATTGTTACATATACTCAGTAAATCTGTTTTCATTAGCCTGCAATCCTCTGTATGCACTTTTTACTGTGTTTTTAGCCAAATTACTTGGTGTCCGAAGTTTATTGACCCTAGGTTTGTATGAGGGGTTTCCAAATATTGCCAATAATTGAAGGAAACAGTTATTAACATTTTAGCTGATAAGTCAGAGCATGGGAAAGTGTCTTGAGTATTCGTCGACTATTGTGAGCAGGTATCGATTATGTGTTGCTGAAGGTAGAGGCCCTTTGAAGTCTACATTTAGTCTCTTGAAGCAAGACGTTGATTTCATTATTTTCTTTCGTTTCTGTAAAACCTTGGTTTCAATTCTGCACAAACTGAGTATGACGAAATCGCTTTCCTTATATCGTCTATGGTCTACGGGTGGTTTTTACAGCGTCTCCAGTGAGTCAATTTATTATGCCAGGATGACAGATATCATGATGCAGTTCATATAGTCTGTTGAGTTTATTAGTAGTAGCAATAGTAGCTGGCATAAAAGATGCGCGAGAGAGGGCATCTGCTACAGTATTCTCTTTCCCTGGTCTGCAGCTGATGTTGTACTTGTAAAAAGATAGTTCTAGACGCCAACTTATGATCTCCTCATTTTTTATCTTCCCATATTTGTAATCAAGCATGAACGAGACTGACTTCTGGTCCGTAATCATGTTAATGACGTTTGATCAAAAAATGTCTCCACTTACGTATTGATTCTACAGGGTGAGTCAAAAGTCGCAGTACATCCTGTTTTTGCGCGAACCTTGCAGGAATTGGGAAATCTGAATATTCCAGTAAGGTATGGGCATCTATCTTTTACGGTATGTACCGAACATGGCCGCCATCTTGAAATCGGCTATCTTGAATCTAAACCCATTTTTTATATGGAAAGGGGATCGTGTGATGTATCAAATAACAGCAGTATTTTCTGACAATTTCATTCCTGTAAGCAGATTTGAAGTAGCAGTTATGGTTCAAAAGTTACAACACATTTTGTTATTTTCTTTGGAATTATAGGCTGGACCATTCTCTATAAAGGACAGTCATAGTGTCCCTCTTGGTCAAGGCATTTTAAAGATACATGAAGGGAGTTGGCGAAATACATGAAGGGAGTTGGGAGTTCTCTTGTCCCTCGTATATATAGTAACTTTTATATGTATGTCAGCTGTATTTCCATTTTTTCCATTATAATTTACATTACTTATATAAATTATTTTTAAACACTTTTTCTGCGAGTTTTATGACTCAGACACAGTCTTTTGTCGGTTTCATTAGCACCCCCCTCCAACACACTGCTGAATATATTCCCATTTTAGAGAAGTGAACGGATATATATTTAGAGAAGGACGAGGCCTTCTGTATAGGTGGTGTTGGTATGATCCAGACGGCACTGGAAAAGCATAGCTACACGGTCATTGTTGTTCATTTGTTTATAAACCAAAATGGCGGTGATACTTTCATTCTATGAACCATAATGAAGTGTTATTGAAAATTGGAGAATATTGTTAAGGTTCAACGGGGTTGGTGAGTTGAATTTGGTACACCACCGCTAACAAGGGTAACAATAACAAAACTCCGAGACAATCACAAATGGATAGGACGAAGAGGAAGTGCTATGGAGTTCCTTCCTCGATCTCCCGATTTAACCCCTCTTGACTTTTACCTTTGGGGAATTTCAAAGAATACGGTGTACGCCACAAACGTACAAACACTGACGGAATTAAGAGATCAGATGGAACATTCCATCAATGATATCATTCCATTAGCTACAATCCAGTGGGTATGTGGCTCTATTCGACGTCGGTGTTGGGAGTGTACTGTGTCAGAAGGTGACATTTTAAACAAGTACAGTCTAGTGGATAAAGGTTTAGACTTAAGTCATAGTTGAGCACGTGAATAGCACATCCCAAGCATATACCTCCTACCCTATTTTCATTCAGAAGGGACAGATCCAGTCCTATCTGCCTTGACTCTCAGTAAAAGTACCTGATTTTGCAATCGATCATCATCCGGTAAGCTCAGTTCCTACGGAGCAAGTAAAAAACTTTTTGCACCCAACTGTACGGGCTTAAGGAAGTTTAAAGAATAAAATACAATAAACCTTATATTTCTATCTCATTTCGTTGCTGAGTTATAGCGTTTCAAAGAGCGTATACATCACTTTGGGACAGCCTGTTTATAAAATTCTCTGTATGTCTGTCTGTTCGCTATGCATTCCAAAATGCCCGGACCAATCTTGATGAAATTTTGCATGGCAATTCAGGTTGACCCAGGGAAGGTTTTAGGCAGGTCAAATTGTTCCGAGTCACTTTATGGTGGAGATATAACGGTAAACCAACGAAGCACTCAAGAGATGGCACCAGGCAAAACCACCTAGACAGAAGGCCTGATAACGGAAACGTCATACATTGTTACATAATCATTACTCGACCATTGTTAATCCTATTTCTACTAATAACAAGCTCTTAATTTGGTCGACTAATGATTATATAACAATGTACGACGTTTCCATTATCAGGCCTTCTGTCAAGGAGGTGTTTCACCAGGAAACACCAAGCAAAAATATAAC
>JAHWFO010014579.1:178122-207982 GCA_023313115.1 Rhysida immarginata
TTTTCTGAAAGCTTGTGATGCCCTCTTTACGAAACTTGAAAGAGAACTTTTTATTCTAAACTGGAGTAAAATGGTAGCCACTTTTCAAACAATGCATCTAGAACCAAGATGGCTGAAGATCCAATAAAATAAAATAAAATAAAATAAAATAAAATAAAAATTGTTTTGTAACTTTCAGTGATAGGGTTACCCACGGTGTAAAAATAAGAAAAAATCTAAAATGGTCGAGCAACTCCACCTGGTCGAGTTCTCGTGGAATGAATCCAATGACAATGAATTTATGTTTTAAAGCATATATCCGTACTACATACTGATGGTGAAACAAACATTTCTGCAATTTTACCTAGATGTTTGAAAGTCATACTTTTGAAACCAAAGTACAAACGAGATGTGAGACCTATTGAAAATTCACAAACTGTATTGACAAGTGTTATAAATTCAAGTGTATAAATATCTGATATTAATAAAAACTCATATTTTAATAATTGTGTAACTTTATTAATGAATTGGAGGATCGTATCTCATTTTCAAATGAACTAAGTTTAAATGAAGTGGAGCAAAAATGTGTATATGTAATTTAATAAGCGTACAAGGAAGTCACGTGGTGCCCAAAACAGATTTTTTTTTTGAATAGTTTACTCCAGCTTTGAAAATAAATGTTCGGCAGGAACAAAAGTAACTGGGACTGTAAGCTGATTTATAGGAATATGATAAATGCCTTCACGTGCAGCTTTTAAGCTTTTTCACATATCCAGCACTGGATTAATACATAAGCCGACTAAGTACGTGCTTAGGGCCCCGTTACACTACGCATGTGAATAGGGGGCCCCGAATCTTCAGAAAAACGATGTATACTGAGGAAGGTGTGCAGTGCTTAGGGCCCCTACAGGTACTAATCCGGCCCTGCACATATCCAATGAATCATATACAATCTTCCAAATACTCCAATCGGCCTCGTTGGCTCAGTGGTTGCGCGAGCACATCTGATGCCCGAGGACGCAGGTTCGATCCTGGCCGAGGACTACGAGGATTTTTTCAGGGGGGAAATTCTGAGATCACGCACTTCCTTTGAAAGGGAAGTAAAGCCGATGTTCCTGTGTAGTCGTTTGCTGGCTGCATGTTAAAGAACCCTTGCGAGGCAAAATTTGCGGCCCCTATAACCCCATCCTGAAATGGCCATAGCAATTGAAAAGGACGTTAATAAAAAATAAACCAAACCAAACACTCCAAGAAGGAGTGACGTAGAAGTAATATTAAATACGACACTCTGGAACAATTACCTGTAATTTTATGTCAATAACCATGGGGAGCAGAATGATGGCATGTTGTTAAATGTCCATACAATTCGTCCATCCCTTGTCCTTTCATCTGTATATGTCACATTTTCTATCCACGCTTGAATTCTGACAAAAAAAAAATAAAAGTTGCACGAAACGGTAAATTTACCCACTTAAGTGACATGCAGTGGAAATCATGAAAATTTGGCCAAAAGTGTGCACGAAACTGGAAATCCACCCATTTGGGTGACTACAGTGGAAATCATGAAAATTTGGCAAAACGTTTGCACGTTATTTGATTTTGAATTATTACGTTTATTCATTTTCATTTTTGTTTTTCTCACCGGGCAAATATAATACATTTTTTTAGAATTACACCCCTACGAAAACATTGTATCTTAACTTTTTTTGTATCAATTTACCTATTAATGTATACATAGATTGTTACAAAATAGATATTGTACAATTTACATTTTTCGCTTGGTGAAATGACTGCGTTTTTACATGCAATGCCATCTCATGTCGAAATATGGAACTATTTTTAAAATTATTATTTTTCACCTTAATTTTGTGCAGCCATCTTTTTTGAATTTGTGCCGTGTTTTTGGTATCACAGCCATTTTGTGTTACAGAATATCGAGGAAGTTTTCAAGTTTTTTTTTTACTGATCTAGGGTCGTGTTTGTATGCTCTTAAGATTCACTTAACAATTACTTTCGTTATTTTGTTTGCCTCCTCACGAAAATCAGATGACCACCCCTCTCCCACCCTCTAATACAGCAAGCACATGCTTGCAAAATGTTGCTTAAACTCGTCTTTAAAAATAAGTTTTCTTTCTCTCTCTTATACAGAATACAACCTTTTCTAATCACTTCACTCTTAGGATATCAGACGGATGTGTTCTGCAAGCTTTGCACTCTTTATAATGCAAAAGGCAGTGTTCAATTTACTGTTCTGAGTTCACACGCGAGGCCTAAGGAGCACTAGCTGCCCTCAAAGACGTTTATGTGTTGGTTTTGTCTTTATAGCTTGAATATTATGGGATTTAGTTACTCAAGGTTGAGCACAGTCTGCATTTTCGTTTTACAGGACTCAAAACTAAGTGCACCCTACAACTTACGACACAAGAATGATTGTTTTAACTCCTCCAAGGACATCATGATTCCATGGGTAAGCTCGCTTCAGCTGTGTTGTTTATTGACCTTTTCGGGCACAATTTCTCAAAGTTGATTGCTGATTGTCATTGAACTCTACTTTTAAAGGTTTGTTGCATGTTAAAGTTCGTTTAAGGGTCTTCCTGTGCAGGGAGTTACAGCAAAATAAAACTGGCTGTAACAAAATGCGCATCTTTCATGAGAGAGAATTTCCCAAAATGCCACTCGAAGGAAGAGAAACAGGAGATTAGATTTACGGCGTGCAGGGAAGCGACCAAACGAGAAAAGAAAGATCAAAAGACGAACTGATTGGAATAGACGCTTGAATCCCGATGAGTGGCCTACTGAGATGCCAGGAGGTCAAAGGATTTATGCTGAGAAACTACGAAGTGGTCGTAATTCAGCGAGGACCAAGGTTTCACACACTGTTCACGTCAGAGCATCCTCGAATAAAGGAGGAACAAATTTCAGCGTTGAGCGACAGCCAGTCTTGCTGTGGGGAGAGTCATGCAGACTCCGGCATAAATGTGCATTCACGAATACCACCTGCCTTGTAACTAGCATAAGCATTACTCATTTGGACTTGGAAGTCTGGAGCGAGGAAATTCAATGAGATAAAGTGAGTTTTATCTATTGCTTGGAACAAGCAAGGTTCATTGGATGTTCCCATTTGGCCAGACAGCATACATAGAAGCCAGCATGCGCAGAGTTGTGCGACGGCCATAAGTTTCATTTGGCAGTAGTTTTTTGTGGCAACTGAGAGTATTCTAAATACCTTTATTCTTTAGTAAAAATCTCTTGAACAATGTTAGTAAAAGCAGAACATTTCTTTTACGCACTGAACAATTTCTAGAGCGTATCTATGCTTAGAAACTTAGAAACAATAATTTTTTTGCGTTCATACTGTCGTTACCTTGGTCTGGAATGTAACATTCCAGGTTCAAAAATTTGAAACAGTTATTTATTAATATCTTTGTGCCGTGTTCAAGATTTATGTAATTTTTGTAGCTTGATTTACTTAGTTGTTTTACTGTGTCTCTAAACAGTATTTCTTTTTGTAAATCTGTTATAGATTGAAAGAATAATTGCTGAATTCTGTGATGTTATTATCTAATTTTATGACATTTTAGATTTGAACTGGACTATGTACCCAAATAGTGTATATACAATTATTGTAAAATTTACTGAAGGTGCTTGATATTAATTTACCTAATTGACATTGGACTTTATTTAATACTATTGTTTGGACTGGACTTATATTTGTTTATCCTTTGTTCACTTGAGGATTTAAGATATATAATTTTATAGTGAAGAGTTAACTACGCAATTTTCCATTGACAATTCACTTGTATGAGTTTATAGTTGTTATATAACTTTGCTACTATTTATTGTCTACAAGAAAGGTGTTGTCAGCATAGAATCCTGTGTTACTGCTTCAGTGTGTGTTTTGTTTGGTGTTGGTGATTACCTAATGCTTTACAGTGCTGTGGTCTAAATTATGGCAAAGCAAAAGCTTTTGAAAGAAAAAAAGAAGAATCCAGTTTTTAAAAATTTGAGCACAAGTAAATTTAAGGACAACATTGAGTATTGTAACCAATGTTATCTTCTACTAGCTAATCAGTTGAATTCATGCTCGCTGGAGCAAAAGATTACCCTTTATATTGGGGTGTTTGAAAAGCCATTACACGAGCAGCTGAAAATAATGGAGGCTAGTAGCCTAGAAGTTATAGCCAATACATCTCAGCAGCTGCTGAGTGAGGACAAGCCTGCCATTGGCAAGAGTATGTGAGTGATGAGAGCATGCAATTTATCCAATATTAAGGGATTTAGTGCAGGAGAAATACCTTGGCCTTTCAGGGACAAGGCAAAGGAGCAGTTGCAGTCAAAAACAGAGGAGAATATGGCATTGTGTGTGTAATTTAGCACCTGGAAATGTGCTGAGGTACTAGAAAAGGAGATTGTGAATGGGAATAATCAAAGCAAATTCATAAAAGAAATACTTAGAAACGTGAAGGCACCTTTTTCCAGGAAGATGGGCTTTTATTCAAAAAGGAAAAATGAGGTCTTTAGCTCATTCCTATGCAAAAAAAATGTTGATAAAATTATTAAATCTTGTTATGATGACCCTATGGCAAGGCATCTTGGGGTCCATAAGCTTTGCAACAGGTAAGAAGTTACATGTGGCCAAAGGTTCTCAAGGATGTAGCAAAGTATGTTAACTCTTGTCACAGTAATCAGTGCAACAAGGTTCCTCATCAGCTGCAACTTTAGCCATCCACTGGTGCTAGATATTCCACTGTTTCCATGGCATACTGTTATGTTGGATTTTATCATGCCACTAACATTAATTGAACAGAGGCATGATGCTCTACTTACTGTCATGGACAAACTCTCCAAAAGGGTTAGACTGTTGCATGTTATTCCACACTTAAGGCAGAGGCGACAGCAACTGATCAACCTATTAGGAAACGTCAATTCATCACAGGATCACCAAGGTTCTCTGCGCATGCCGAGTGAGAGCGTTTTACAGAGAATATGTTGGCATTTCTTAATTGCTTTCATAAATAAAAGAACGGTCTCCACAACCAGCTCTAATCCCGACATAATTTTATCCTGATGTAAAAATTAATACAACAACAATGGGAGAACATAGTAAACCTCAACTATGAAAGTCGTTGCTGTAGAAAATATTTAATTAACCCAACACCCTCCCACAATGACTTTCTAGAAAAAATTAATATAGTCCCCTTTCAGTTCCTAATTCTTCGAAACAGGGATGAGGAAGTGGTTTTGTTAATTTATCTGCAATCATCCTTGTAAACTTAGAGAATTTAACCTTCCGTCAGGCGCAATACTGTTTGTCACATCTTCAGGCGCAATGAGCCTGTTAGGCACATTCCTTTAAAAGATCTGATTGTAACCATAAAACCTTTTTTTTATTTTTTTAAATCATCCTTCCATTAAAGAAAAACGTCTTATAAGAGTTTTTTGTTAATTTAAAACGTATGGGTTATAAAAAAATGACAAATTCACCAAATTTACAAGAGCAGTATAATTGAGAGGGACCGTGTGCCTGATAGGCTCATTGCACCTGAAGATGTGACAAACTATATTGCATCTGACAGAAGGTTTAAAAAAGATGTAAAATACAGTAGAACTTGGTTAAATGAATAAAATAATTAAATTTAGTGAATCGATTTTGATAAAAAACATTCCTCAGAAACTTTGCAAAATTAGTTGCAATGTGCCTGACAGAACACTTTTATCACGGCCCTCAATCAAAAATTTTTGACATTAACAACGGATAAGTATGAAAAGGTCACTAAATAAGAGACAGCTATTCAAAGTTTCAAGTGTTTCTGGCATCTAGGAGGGCGAAGGCGATATATAATAAGAGAGCTGTGCCTATTAGATCAGTTGCTCCCGCTGGAGGGTTAAACACAATTATTCATTTTTCAAAAAGATCACGAAGATGATGGTGTTCCACATTAATATGCTTAGAACATGCATTAATTTTTTCACTGTTAGCAAGTTTTATACATCCTTGGTTATCCTCATACACTACTGTAGATTGACCTAAATCTTCTAAGAGTTGACATAGCTAAATGATCTCCTGACTTGCAAGTGCAGCTGACTCATATTCTGCTTCCGTAGCAGATAAAGCAACAGGTGTTTGTTTTCTGCTAGCCTATGAAATCGGTGCATCTCCAAGCTTGAAAAAATATCCACTTGTAGATTTTCTATGTTGATGATCACCAAACCAATCTGCATCCACATTGCCTACAAGTTGAAGTTTACTACTTGCACATATTCTTAGGTTTAAGTCTTTTGTTTGTTTAAGGTAGTGCAACAATTTTTTGACAGCTTCCCAATCTCTTTTATGAGAAATTTCTATTTCTATGCGTCTACTTAGAATACTTGTTGCGACCATAATATCAGGATGTGTGTTAATAGCAGTATGTAGTAGCAGTCCTACTGCTTTCTATATTTTTCATTATTCAGTCATATTATACTCCCCTTCAAACTTGAGATATTCTGTATTCATAGGTGTAAATGAACCTTTAGCCTTGGTTAATCCAAATTCTTCAATCAAAAATTTAATTTCTGTCATCTGGTTGCATAGAAAACTTCCATCCTCTTCACGAGCAATCTGTAATTCCTAAGTAATATGCAATATCTCCACAATTTTTAACTATAAATTGTTGATTCAGTGATTATTCAAGCTCTGCAATAGCCTTCTCATTTTCATGAATAATAATAAGATTATCAACATACAGGAGCATATATATTTGTTTTTTAGTTTTCCTTTTGGTAAATAGACATGGATCTGCATTACTTCGTGTGAATCCCTGTATCAATAGAACCTTATTCATTGTAAAGTTCCATGCCCGAACTAATTTGCTTAAGTCCATAAATGGATTTCTGAAGTTTCCATACAAGATATTTTTCTCCTTTTTTAATATATCCTTTGGGTTGAGTTCTTCTTCAAGTTCTTCATCAAGAAATGCACAGCAGCTATTATCCTTTTGAGTTTTTGCACAGTGGCTATTGTCATTAAGACCCCAAAAGTATTTTGTTTCTCAACTGGAGCTAAAGCATCATTATAATCATCATCATATTTTTGTGAGAAACCTCTAACAACTAACCTTGCCGTATGTTTCTCATTACTGCCATTAGCATTATGTTTAATCCTCAAAACCCATTTACAATCAATAGCTTGTTTTCCAAATGGCAATTCACCCAGTGTCCAAACTTGTAAATTCTGAAAAAATTCCACGTCTTCGTTAGCACCTTGATCCACCTCTGCTTTTCATGATTTGGTAATAGCTGCATTTTCTTCTATGAGCTTGGCTCTGAATTGTGTATATATTGTGCCATATATGATAGACATTGAGGAGGAATGCCTTTATTCGCCCTTGAAGACATTCTACGTACCAAACGATTTTCTCCCATTACAACATAACGACTGATCGCAATCTTTTGTGTGTTTGGATCAATTATTCTATACCCCCTTCTGATTATCCAACAAGTTTTCCTTCACACGAATGAGCATCCCACCTAATGTTTTTCTTTTGGAACATGCATGTGTACTCTACTTCCAATAACTCTTATATGACTAAGATTAGGTTTCTTTCCATTCCATATGTCCTATGAAGTTACTTGTATGCTTCTACTTGGTTGTCCTATTTTGTAAATAAATAACTGTCACTTTTGCTTCACCCCAATATGACTTGGGAATATCAGCATCATATAGCATACTTCTACCACTTTCACAGAGAGAATGATTCTTTCTCTCTACCACTCCATTTTGTTCCGGATTGTATGGTATTGTAATCTGAAAATTCCGTGTCTTTTCAAAATCATCTCTGTATTGTTACTAGGATATTCAGTTCTATTATTGACATGCAATATTTTTTGGCATCCTTTCAAATTTATTGTTTATTTTTGCCAAATAATCTTTGAGCTTTTGTGGAACCTCATCTATATGTTGCAGCAAATACATTTCTGTCTATCTTGAATAATCGTCAATATAGGTCAAGAAATATTTATTTTTACCAATCAATTGAGTTTTCATTGGACTACATACAGGGTGATTATAATTAAAGTTACTATTTCAAAAATCGATAATTTGAAAACTACTCATCAGAATGACCTGATAATTTAGCAGAACAATCGTGAGGCAATCGAATTTTGTTTGGCAAAGGAAAAAAAATAGTTCTAAAATCTGCCGATAGATGGCACTGGCAGGGTTCACACACCACATCCATTGCATCAGTACAGATACCCTCCGATCTGTTGTGGAGCATGCTATTTTGCACTTCCAATTAGTAGCGTAACAAGGTGGAGGGCATATCGAACAACTTCTGCCTTAATCATCAGTAAGATGTTTGTTCCATGAAGGTCTGTTTTTTGGCATTATCACTGTTGTCACTGTAAATACGTATTCTTGTCTTTTCGCTAATAAATTTTTAGTAAACCCCTGAACTCTATTGTTTCCTTTTGGCTAACAACATTCCTGTGCTTCACGAATCCGTTTTTGGTTTTCCCCCTGACATTACCCTGCCAGCGCCATCTATCGGCAAATTTTGGAACTATTTGAAATCGTAACTTTAATTATAATCACCCTGTATATCTGTATGTATCAATTCTCCTGGAATTTTTGCTCCGTTTTCACTTGCTTTGGGTAAGTTCTTTCTTGTCATGTTTTCTTTTATGCAACTTTCACAATATAGCTTAGTTTTTTTACACTTTTTGTAAGTTGAAAAACTCATCAATTTCTACACTTTTTGCAAGTTGAATTTTGTAGAATCTTTTTACTTTTTCAGGATCCCTTTTTCTAAAATGTTTGTGCTATAAATGAATGCAATTTGCATGACATGAAACACTTGCATAATTTGCTATCTTTACTTCATTTAGCCTATACAGTTCTTTTAGAAGGTTACCAGTAGCAAGAACATCTTTTCCTTTTGTAATGATGCAACCGTTATCCTCAAAACCAATGGTATTACCCATTTTTGTTAATTTCCTAATGGAAAGTAATGAACTGTCTAGTGTAGGAACATACAACACATCCTTTACTGGAATTAATTTTATCTGATTTGGAGAAATAGTACAACATACATAGCCATTATACACTCATTCAGATACAATGTGTTGACCATTAGCTATAGTCACTTTCCTTCTTCCTTCATTTAAATGAGTAAAAAAATTCTTGCTGTTAGTCATGTGGCTTGTAGCTCCTGAATCAATACACCATCCAAGCATCTGATCATTGTAACCACTTCTGAAAGCGATTTCATTATCATAAGCTTTAGTTTCTTTCTTAAACACACACTTGGCTGATTATTATTCTGCATCTGAAGCTCTTTCTTCTTAGCTTTCAGGCATAGCAATCCTTTCTAAAATGACCTTGCCTATTGCAAATGAAACATTCTTCAGTTTTTGGTTGTGCATCTTATATAGATACTTGGATATTGCCCTTTACCAGCATATTGTTGCTTAATCTGAGTTTTCAAAGCAGTCTCAGACTTTATATTACACATACTATTTTCATTTTCACACTTACACTTGTACTCGTCAATTAATTTTGCTTTAACATATTTCACTGTTAGTTCATTGTCTGGACGAGCATCTCTTGGAAGTCCCACTGAGCAACTGTGCCACTACACGAAAATCTTTATGTCCACACAAATACATTGCAAGCATTCAACCATCTCTAATGAATTCTTGCATGTCTTGTTCTCTTTGAAACTTTACTTGATATAATTATATTATATATATTTAAGGATTCTACGGTTGTCGCCGTCTTCCTTCCTTCAGCCTGTTTCTCCATTCCTCTTTTTGGTGCCAGTCATTCTCCTCCAGTCCTCTCTTTTTCATTGCTTCTTCTACTTCATTCCTCCATGTTCTCCGTGGTCTTCCCCTTTTTCTCCTTCCCACAGGGCTCCAGTCTGTTATTCTATTAATCCATCTGTTTTCATTCGATCTTCTTACATGTCCGTACCATAATAGTCTTTTATTTTCAATATATTCAACTACATCTGTCTCGACTCCCATTCTTTTTTTTATTTCCTCATTCCGTATTCTGTCCATCCTCGTTACATCGCAGCATCGTCTCCAATACTCCATCTCTGTTGCTCTAATTTTCCTCTCATTACCTTTGTTTATCACCCAGACTTCTGCTCCATACGTCATTATACTCTGTACAATTGTGTTACATTCTAGTTTTCGTTTTTTTTGTGATTTTGCCATCCCAAATTATTGGATGTAGTTGTCGGATGCAAGCTCTCGTTTGTTCCAATCTGGTTTTAATTTCCTCTTCTGTTGTTGCATTTCTTGTTTTTGTGAATCCTAGGTATTTAAACTTTCCCGTAGCTTTTATTTCTATATCCTCCTCTATTTGTAGATTCTCTATCTCTTCTTGTGTTGTTGCTAAATATAATGTCTTTTTAAAATTTATTTCTAATCCTGCTTTGTTATATTCTTCGTTTAATTTCCTCAACATAAAACTCAAATCTTCCTCATCCTGTGCAATAACTACTTGATCATCTGCGTAGCTTAGGGTGTATAAGTGTTCGTTTCTGATTGGTACTCCCATTCCTTCACACTTGCATTTCCATTCTTTCAGGGTATGTTCTAAATAAATTTTGAACAATGTTGGTGATGTTGAGCACCCTTGTAACAACCCCTTTGATGTTTCAAATTTGCTTATAATTCTTTGTCCTATTTTTATGCAAGTTCTATTTTCTTTATATAATTTTTTTTACTGTCATTATTAAATGCATAGGGATTCCTATTTCTTCCATTTATATCCATAACCTTTTTCTAGGAACAGTATCAAAAGCTTTTTTCAGGTCAACAAAGGCCAGATAAATCGTTTTATTTTTGGCCATTTTCTTTTCTAATAGTTGTTGTATTGTGTATACATGGTCCACACATGATTTCCCAACTACAAATCCTGCTTGTTCTTCTCCTATTTTGTTTTGGATACTTTTTTCTAGTTTGTTCTTAAGTATTTTCCCGTACAGTCTTCCCATTAAAGCTATGATACTGATTCCTCTATAGTTCTCACATTTTTGCTTATCACCTTTTTTAAATACTGACACGAGGTATGACTCCTTCCATTCTTTTGGTAGATCTTCACCTTTCATTCCTTTCTGGAACATTGGATGTATCATTCTGAATAGCTTTTCCATTCCATGTTTCACGAGTTCTGGTGGTATTCCTCCTGATCCTGGTGATTTGTTGTTTTTTAGAGATTTTACAGCTGTTTTTACTTCTTTCAGTGATATTATGTCTTCCTGTTCTTCTTGCCCTTCTGACATTCCTTCTTTTTCCTTCTCTCTGTATTTCTGTGTTAAATTCTTGTCTCTTCTCAGTTAACAGTATCAAATACAGTTTTATTAGTTAAATTGGCTCTCATATAACTTTTGAAGCGATTCCCACATTTCTTTTGCAATCTCACACAGTTGCAGAAATGGATAATTTGACTATCATCAACACTTAATGATTTTGTACTTTGAGCATTATGATCATTTTTCTTTCCAAGCTTGTCGCCTAGGTATCACTGCTAGCCTTTCTTGAATACATTTCCAGACACCTTAATAGCATCTGCATCTTAAACTTCCATGGTTAATAATTAATGGATATTTATAAGAGAAAAGGACGAGACACAAAAACCCTGGAATGCAATAAATAGTTAATAAATACAACTGAAAAATAAAATAATAATAAGCAAATAACAAAATAATAAATATATAAGTAAGATCAAAATAAAACCAAAAAATCAAATAAAGAGCTGACGTTTCGGATAGAGCCTATCCTTTATCAAAGCAAAAAAGGATAATTCTCTAAAAGCAAATAGAATATTAGAGAATCCTGAAGTTATGAAAGTAGTACTAACGGACGGGTTTATATATAGTTTGCATGGGGAATAGTAAGGCGTTATTGGCTTATTTTGGTTTTATTTTGATCTTACTTATATATTTATTATTTTGTTATTTGCTTATTATTATTTTATTTTTCAGTTGTATTTATTAACTATTTATGGTTAATAATTAGTGTTATTTAACTTAGCAACAACAAACTTTGCTTCTGCCATTTTATAGGCTTATCAGTTCCAAAAAACAAATAGCATTTATATTCACAGTTCCATTAGCTTTCTGCTATTTGCTCTTAGCTTACAATTGATAGTTAGCTGTTACCCTACTGTTTGGTGTGCTGGGCCCATAAACTGTTGTCATTTCATAATTCCTTCCATAAATAAAAGAACAGACTCCACAGCCAGCTCTAATCCAGATATAATATTATTCTGATGTAACAGTTATTACAACAACAATGGGAGAACATAGTAAACGTTGACAATGAAATCGTTGCTAGAGAAAAACATTTAATCTGTTCAACAAAAAAAATCCACTGCATCAAAATGCAGATGTTTCTTTGGAGAGAATTTCCAAAGAGATTCAATTTGCAGCATGCAGGGAAGCAACCGAATGAGAAAATAAAGATCGTCAGTTGGAAAGACGGAGTTGAATCGAATAGACATCCGAATCCCGATGAACAGCCTGCAGAGATGCCAGAACAGATCGAGTTGAAGGAGTTATGCTGAGAAACTATGGGCTGTTCATAATTCAGCGAGGACCAGGGTTTCACATGGCCACCACATCACAGCATCCGCTAATAAAGTAAAGGAGGAACGAATTTCAGCTGTGAGTGACAGCCAGTCTTGCTGTGGGGAGAGTCGTACAGACTTCGGCATAAATGTACATTCACGAATACCGCCTGCCTTGTTTATGCCAGCTAATATATTTAACGTAACTTATATGGTATTATATTTAACCACAGAGCAGATGCTGTTGAAGACGTGGGTGATACCATAATGTAAACGCATATAGCTAAAATGAATGCAATTCAGATACAAGGATATTGCGATGGAACGTAAAAGAGTCGAGTTTTCTGTGCTTTGTCCTGCGGCCACAACAATTCTGACATCACTAAGCAGCTCAACGTCAGCAAGATGACTGTCCAGAGTTGCAGAGAGGTTGAAGAAAGGGGAAAACTTCAAAGATCGCTAAGTGCAGCCAGACCTCGCGTTATCAATCGTGTGGATGTCAGAAAAGCCTTCAAACGTGACCTGGTTCTCAAAATGACAGTTCACAAAGAAAAAGATTTGCGACCACGGTGTCCAGAGCCATCAAGGGAGAAGGTGGAAAGAGTTTGAGGTGGTGGGAAGACCTTTGTTGACGAATGGAAAGCGAGAAAAACGTCGGAAGCACTGTCGTCGCCTTCTCAATGACTTGAAGAGCCATGGCAAACGCATTGTCATCTTTTCTGATGAAAAAACTTCAGGTTCAACCCAGTCATCAACAAGCATAATGACTGCATGGTCAGCTTTGACTAAGATATCTCTGAGGTCCACTACGTGACTACAACCAAGCACCCTGCATCAGTGATGATGCTTGGCATCGTGGCATCGAATGGCGTGAAAATACTGTTTATGTGGTTCCCGACCGGATACAGACATATCGCGGCAAACTACAAGGACATCTTGATGAAGAACGTTCTACCCTGGGTGAAATAGGTGATGAGGAATGCCGACAATGCTTTCAATAGGACAGTGCCCCAGCCCACAGTGCCAAGACTGATCAAGGGTGATTTGAGTCGAATATGATTTTCTGGTTCAAGGAATTTTTTGCCACCTCAGTTGCCAGACCTCAACTCTCATGACTACTGCATGTGGGCACATATCGAGAGGAAGGCCTGCAGGATCTGTCACAGCAACGTCAACCAGCTGAAAGCATCTGTGAACCGCGTGTGGACTGCCATGAAGAAAGGCTAAATTCGAAACGTTTGTCGGTCCTATAGACCACGCCTAGAGCGTGTGGTTGCCGCCGGAAGCGGTTACATCGATTAATATGCATTGCATACACAAGAATATCAATTCTGTCAGTAAAACAGATATCTAACTGCATCACACACGTAGAGATGTCTTTTTTGCTGTCGTCTCATGTGTAACAGAACTTTTGCAAAACTCAGTAGAAGCCCGTGTGGGCAGAGTTGTGCAACGGCTGTAAGTTCCATTTGGCAAAAGTTTTTCTTGGCAACTGTGAGTATTCTAAATACTTATATTTTTTAGTAAAGTTCTCTTGAACAGTGTTAGTAAAAGCAGAATATTTCTTTCACAGACTGAACAATTTCTAGAGCGTATCTTTCCTTAGAAAATTAGAGATGTATAAATTTTATTTTGTGTTCATACCATTATTACCTTATGTCTGCAATGTAACATTCCAGATACAAAAAGTTGAAACAGATATTTGTTAATATTTTCGTGCCATGTTCAAGATTTATTAATGTCTGCAAGTGCGTAATGTAATTTTCGTTCCGTCTGCAAAATACGAAAGATTAAGAGCGCAATTTTCGTGCTTTTCTTTTTACGAATACGCCTGGGAAAGTGATTTCTAGTGTAGTGTGCCATTACAATGATTTACTTGGTTGTTTTATTGTGTCTCCAAACAGGGTTTCTTTTTGTGAATCTGTTCTAGATTGAAAGAATGATTGTCGAATTCTGTCATGCTATTATTTGATTTTGTGATAAGACATTTTATATTTGAACTGGACTTTGTGCCCGAATATTGTCTTTATAGTTATTGTAAAATTCACTAAAAGTTCTTGACGTTGATTTACCATATTGATATAGGACTTTATTTAATATTATTGCTTGGACTGGACTTAAATTTGTTTATCCTCATTTTCGGATTTATAATTATAATCTTATAGTGAAGAGTTGACTACGAAATTTTCCATTGACAATTCACTTGTATGAGTTTAGAGTTGTTATTTAACTTTGCTATTAAGTAGCAATTGATTAGAGTCTATGTGTTGTGTATTTTCAGCCATTTCTGTTAATTTTGTTGATGCTTAAAAAGAATTTCTACCATTTATTTAAAATTTATATTTGCTAAGCTGCAATTGAAATTCTAAGATAGAATTGTATAAGAAGCATTTACTATCCTGCTAGAATAAGTAATTCTAGTAGCTTTAGATCTGTTTTGTTGCAACCTAGTTTGCACAATGTAAAAATGTAAAGATTAAAGATCTTTTGATTTATCTGTGTGTTTGTTATTAATTAAGACATTGAATATTTTGTTATTTGTTTCAGACTGCATTTTCAGGTATTAATCAATAAATTATTGATACAATAATTTTAAATCCATAGTTGTTTGTACTTAGTGAAGTTTTGATATTTCATATCATATAATTAGCTTCCAATATGCAATTGACACGTGGCAAGGGTCACAAAGTGGTTGGGTGCTTCACAAGTTTGTGTTCATGTGCGAGGTAGTGTTTGCTATATTTCTTTCGCAGGCGTCACTGTTCTAAGAGCTCACTCTTGGCCACATAGCTCACTCTTTTCTCAACGTGGTCTTTTGGTCTAATAGCATGCAGAAAGTGTTTTCACTCTCTTGTTTAAAGTTTGCTTTGTTATTTCAATTACCCATTAGTTTCACAAATGTTTTACCTAATTAAAGTCTTTTGTTTTAACAATAAATTTGTTTGCCCTAGCTGTCACGCAGATAAGGCAAGACCTAATGCAGGAAGACATGAAGGATTTTAGCCTAGCTTAGCGCAAACCCCTGCTTGTGTTACATTAGAGTTTACCCATTAATTTCGCAAATTTTTCGCCTTCTTAAAGTCTTTCCATTTAACAAATTTGTTCCTTTGTGTTACCAGTTTAAGTCTGAGCTAATCCTTGCTAGGTGTAAACATTGCCAGCCACCAACGTCACCATCGCTGCCACGATGGGCGCTCGCTTTAAATAGGCTGAAAATCTTCGTCTTCCAGCTCTGGTATATGAAATGCTTTGGTTTGTGTTCCAAGTTCGAAGTCATCAGAGATGGCCACAGTCACAACAAGGCGATTGCACTAAACCAAGCTAAAAATTCTTCGTGATTTCCAATCAGAGTACATGAAATACGTTTGTTTGTGTTCCATCAGAGTTTGTCCATTAGTTTCACAGGTTCTTCGCCTAATTAACGTCTTTCCTATTTACAAATTTGTGTGCAATGGCTATCACATTGCTCAAGCCTAACATTGGTCACATTGGACGTCATCAAAGTTGGAAGCTGTTACAATAGACGTTCGCACTAAACGGCTAAAAAAATCTTCATTATTTTCAGTCAGCGTACAGGAAATATCTTTACCCATTAGTTTCACCAGATTTACACCTAATTAAAGTCTTCCTTTCAGCATAAATGCATAAATGCGTACAGTAGTTTTTGCATAGCTCAGCCGGAAGCTAAGCCGTGCCCAAAATCAGCAGAGACGGTAATCACACTATTCCAGACCAAAAAAACAGAAAATTCACGCTTTGAATTTTAAAAAGGGGTATTCTTTATAAATTTTCAAATTTCTGTGTCAAATCTTCGTGCTTGTTTCATTTTTCTTGTAATGCAAAAGTGCAACAACTGGGTAATGAGGTAATGATTTATACAATAACTGTATGTATTGCATTAGAGAGACAAATGAACGCTTCCTAATTCTCTATAATAAATGTCGAGTAGTGGTTACAATTTAGTCAAAACGAGGTATTTTGGGCTATCAAGTTCGTTCAGAGGTTTTCCCCAAAGAAATTTTATTCAACTGTACAGGCCAATTCTTCTACATGCTAACATAAGTGACATAATTTAATGAAATACTTGTAAATCTTACAATGAATAGGCATACCGTCACTAAGGTTTTAAATGTGCTTGATTTTTCATTCGCATACTCAATCAAATTCATTAGAACAACATGAGCTACAATTGTATGAAAGAGGTGGCTGTCACAGGTCCCCATCGGCATTTATATTCTTAAGTTCTGTTCTACTAAAATTCCGTTCATTCATCAAAAGAATGGGTTCTAAATCTTAAGTGTTTTTAGCACATTTTCGTAGAAAAGTGCTTATCTGATCGATTGGTCCAGCTATCCGTCTGTTCGTCCGTAGACACAATTCCAACAATGCATTGCGTTGCAATAGAGAGAGAGAGTGCATGTATTGAATTGCTAGAAGACAGGAATTATCCTTGCATTGGGGAAAACGCGTACTGAGCACATTGGTTCGGTTCTGCGCATGCTCTAAACGTTATTGAGATGGTGCGCTTGCAGGATGCACGTGAATGATGATTATTGAGGGGCAAAACTGTCTCTAAATCAAAATAATTTTATTATTCGTTATTATCAAATTATTAAAAAGGAATTAACTTTTTCACACTGTTTTCACAAATCCATTAATATGGGACAGAGCACGATCACGTACGAACATGAGAGAGCCCAAATAGGTACGTGCTCTAATGGTACCATTATGACACCCCCTTAAAAATTTCCTATAAACCGATATGGCATGTAATATATCAAACAAATCGTCACGATGTCTCATGAACGAATATATAAGAATAACTATTGAGAGCAGATATTGGTCTACTAGCACATGCACATGTAAGAATTTCTCATGAATGAATATAATGCATGCATAATGGTAGTGTGAATTGTTTAGTAGTACGTGTTTTAATGGTACCAAATGGTACCGTTGGAACTTTCAATGCTAAGATATGGCATGTAATATAATCTTAACAACGTGTCATGAGTGACTATAACGAGTAAATAATAATAATGGGAATTGGTTTAGTAGCACGTGCCCTCATGGTACCGTATAGTATAATATGTACTGTTTGTAATTTTCAGTGTTAAGATATGGCATGGGAATTGGTTAAGTAGCATGTGCCCTAATCGTTTCAATGCTAAGATTTGGCAAGCAATATATCAAACAATTCCTAACATTGTGCATGAGTGAATATACAAAATAACAAAGTAATTATTGGTAGTCGGAATTGTTTAGTAGTACATGTTTTAATCGTGCTCTATGTTACCTTTGGAGAATATCAGTGCTAATTTATGGCGTGTAATATATCAACCATCTCCTTACGAGTTGTTTATTTAGACCTATTGTTATCCATAGTTTATTTGTATCCAGAGCGTATTGCTGTTAGGCTTAGGTATCTAAACCTAAATGCTGTTTGACATATTGCTAATTAGTAGTAGTTAATAGCTTGCTTCAATAGTAGATGATAATATAGAAACACTTTAGTAATTGAATATGAAAAAATAATAGATGCTTACAAATAATGCTTCAGCAATTCAGGCTCACTTCATTTAACATTATTTGGGAATGCCTACAAATTAAAGAACTTTTATTTGTTCAAATATATAAAAGAATAACTCTCCATTTAACCTTTCAGTTCTTCAACTTTATTTGTTTAAATTCTATCTATACATTTGTTTACTTAAATCGTAAATTACAATTTAGTTTTCATACTTATATATTTTGTCTAAAGTGTTTTAAAATTTTGGTTTATTCTATATATCCATGTATGATTCTATAGTACGGAAAATGTGCTGCCTTTATCAGCTTTGGCAGTAAAATCATTCTTGTTACTTCTAAAGTTTGATATTCATACTCTTTCTAGTTATAGCGAGTTAATGTCAAATTTATGTTTTTTACATATTTAATTAAATGAGTCTTGTCTGTTCATATAAATACTTTCAAGTTTTCCATCCTATATTACATTAGCTCAGTATTTATACTTGATGAAAATTTGAATTGCACATTCACAAGAACTTAGGATGGATGCGTTTTCTAAATTACCTAATATTTAATAAAAGTTTTAATAAAAGTTTAAATTTTTTATCGCTTATTATCCAACATTGTTTTTTAAAAGTGTTCACATATCATGCATTGTATTCACAGAACCCACAAACAAGGATATGAATTCATGTGATTCGAAATTTTAACACCAGCATCCATATGTTTCAACACCTCAAACATTTAATTCTTTCTAGATTACCTAAAGTAATTTGATAAATGGTCGATTAAGGTTACGACAATTTTCGATGTTCAATAAGAATTCAAACTATGACAACAGCCAATCAAACGATAATTAGATCAGTGTTCGAGATGGTGATTAAAAAATAAAATTAACTTTCAATAAAAGCTTTAAATGAATAACCAGTTTATCCAACACCTAAACACAGTTATCAGAAATAATATTCTTCCCATCTTATGTATTAGGAGCTCAAGTTTGAGATTCTATGAAGGTTCTCCAAAATTTGAGATATTCAACATGTTACATATCAAAATGAACCATGGTTCGTGGTTGCCTCTTTATGCCTTTACCATCGACTTGAAAAATTTCAACTACCTCAAAGGTTGCTGAGCCACATGATCTATTCAAAGTAGCCGAATCCTCTCAAGGTAGAGAAGTTGCAACTACCCCAAATGAGCTAACTTGATGGTTCTTTGTGTACACCATACAAACGGGTAATAAATGAGGGTTTCATTTTTCGGTCATTTACACAAATGATTACCCTCCATCGAGCACTACTCGAGGATAAGGAGCATTAATGAGAAGAGATAAAGATAGATGGATTTAAAAACACAGAGAGCTTGACTTTGTTTATCAGTTAACATATCATTACAATGAAGCAATGCAATTCAAATCTGATCTTTCTTACTATACAGCCCTATCATTCAAGTGTATGTTCAGCAATCATAACTTGTGATTGCAATCCCAAGATACTTGAACTTCAACATAGTGTTTGGTTGAAATCCTTATCACAGAGAACATTGAGCTTTGATTTGAGCAGCAATGACATAGAGAAACATACTTAGTTTTGATTCGAGTATTCAGGTGTGAAATGTAATGTTAGAATGTTTCAGATTTTTTTATAAACTGGAAGGATTAGAACTGTACACCCATAAATTATTTCCAAGAGTCATGGGTCCATGATTTGACATACAGTGTAATATCTCATGATGTCAAATAATAATAATAATAATAATAATAATAATAATAATAATAATAATATTCAACAACCCATCTGAATGCAGTGATAGTAGCTTTGAAACTTTTTAAAGTCTGTAGAGATTGGTAAAATGAAAAACCGATGACGATACAATGAAAGAACAAAATTGGTGAGCAAAAACTTGGGCTCAGATGATATTCAGTGATTACAAAAATTTGACGAAGTTTAAATCCGCAAACACAATTTCTTGTCCGTACATAATTGAAAAAAAAACTTGCTGAGATGTAATTCTGTGAAAGCAAATATTGCCAAAATGTAAAGTCGTGAATACAATTTCTAGTCTCGGATTAAATTTCTAAAAGCAATTTCCACCCTCACCATACTTTCAAGTTGTTAAATTTGTATCGAGTAAGGATAATATTGAAAAGTAAATTTGTGTGATGTAAAAAGAATTCACAAACACAGTGAGGAAGTCAGACACACTTTGACAGGAAGCAAAACAGTTTTTGAATGTTAACAACAACATAACCAATGATAACTTATTCAGAATGAAATTTACACATGCCAAAAAATATTTTTAATTATTTAATGAACAAATACGAGGTGCGTTCAAGTTCTAAGGCCTCCTAATTTATTTTTGAAAAACTATTGACCCTAGAAAGCTGAAACTCCCGTAATTTGTCCACATAGTCAACCTTTACTCGAGGACATTTTTCATAATTCTAACGCCATAATTGGTAGGCCGCCGCAAATGCTTCTTTAGGAACCAGTTTTGTCTACTGGAAAATCGCTTATGCAAGAACGGAACAAAGCTTCTGCTCATCGAGCGGCTTTTCAGTAGGCAAAACAGACTACTAAAGAAGTGTTTGCAGCGGCAATGCAATCGTGGCCTCAGCGTTATGAAAAATGTGTACGGCTAGAGGTTGACGATTTGGACAAATGACGGGAGTTTCAGCTTTCTAGGGTCAATAGTTTTTCAAAAATAAATTAGGAGGCCTTAGAACTTGAACGCACCTCGTACAATGAATAGAAAGTTAAAGAAATGATATACTGAGAAGTTTTATATCACAGAAGAGAGTGAAATGGAGAGATAGGCATCATTAAAAAGAAACATGTGGATGCTTTTTTCTCTGCAACTGTATGTTTGCGAAATTACTCTCTGCTGCAACATTGTTATTAATTTAGAATCACTTCATTTTTTAAAAATCCTCATAGACACTTAAAATGGGTATTAAAAAGGGTCAATGTGATGTATCAAAGATCACTACCCCAGGGCGACCAGTTTGTGAATGGCTAACTCGAGGCCTGTCGACTGTCAGGGCCTTACAACAAGGCAGACATATGGACAGGTTCTTCCTTGATGTTTGGAAACACTATGGTCAACTTAAGTAAACGGGCTTTTTTCAAAGCCCATTAACACTCCGCCATGTTTCCATTATTCGAGGCTGGCCAGGTGGCCGAGAGGGCTGGGGCGTAGGCTTTCTAGTTCTCAAGTCCGCCTGGTCACGGGTTCGAATCTCGCCACAGGCATGGATGTTTGTGTTTATCCCGGGCTGCGTAGAGATGTTTGAGCCGACGCCAAAATTTCTAATAAACCAAACCAACCAACCATTCGAGGGTAATCTAGTCCGTGGTCTGTTCTGTTGCGTGACCCCTGCCTGTTAGCCTGCCTTGAGTTAGCTATTCGCAAAATGTTCACCATGCTGTTTTCGACTCTCTGGCAGCGTTTAGCTGAACTGCACCAAATGTTGCTTTGTATCCTCCAGCACTCAAGGGATGTTGCTTCACGCTGGCACCACATATTTTCAAAAGCGATTTTTTATCATGTTAATTGTAATGACGTCATGACTGCCCTTCTTAGAGTGGATCACACAAGTGAATAAATGTTGCTTATGAAATCTGATTGGACCCTTCACTAGCCCAACAAAAATATAAATGATTTCTGGATAATGAAATATAGATGAAAAGATATGGGAAAATTCAGCTACCTGGATTTAAGTAGGAACCAGGAATATATAGAATTTTGACTCTACTAACTGAGCCACTGGCAACATAGGTGCACCAACACTGTTTTGAATTGTCACAGAGACAAGTGACAGCCTATCATTAGGCTTCCACTTTGACTATTTAGCAAAGAGACAGCTTTGCTGAATCAATATCGGTGGGAATTTTAAATATCGGTATTATTTCTTGGTAAAACTTCATATATTTCTTATTAATATCGCAAATATATTTTCTTTTATTAGATGTTTCCTTTTTCTGCTTGGCTCTTGCAAGTGGCAATAGATTACCACCATTTCCAACAATAGAACCTGATCCAGGATATACTGTACAAAGAAGTGAGCTTATAGTTTACAAAGAGTAAACACAGAAATTTTCCCGATTTTACTATAATTATGACCATCTTTTCTTTTTTATTTGCAGTTTTAAATACTTTACTGTGTACGTTACGAATTGCATTAATGATTTGCAATATGACTTTAGGTAAGTGTTAAGTAATTACACTCAAAGGTCAAAACTCATGGGATAGCAGGTCAGTAAAGTGTTGGATACTCTCTGATGCAAGGAATAACAGTTACTCTGCATACCATTGACTTTACAAGAGACTAGATAACTGGCAAGATGTTAAGCCATACCGCCTGGTTTGCTACCCACAGCTTTATTATTGGTAGGTGATAGATCTTTGGTGTATAGGAATCTCTCCAGCACATCCCATAAATGGGCTCATCTACTGAAAGTATTCAACGCACAACAAGCAATTGGCCATACTATTTGTTGGAAGTCTCCTAAAATTCTCCTTAAACCATTTCTACATATACTAGGCGCGATGAAATGGAGCAATATCCTGCTGCATTATCATTTTGCAGATACACTGAAGTAGTCTTTAAAGTCATCAAGAAGCTCAACATTTGGTTAAGTGAAGTGTCCAGGAAGATGAATGGACTCAACCATGCCATGAAAGTGCACCCTACACCCGTATCAATCACACATTATCTGGCATTCGTCAATCGACACCCCATACGAGTAAATAAATACAGACCCTGCACGATATCAGTATCGTGTAGGGCTGCCTTTCACAGCAATGACATTTGAAACCCTTCGTAGAAGACTGGTCATTAAAACTGCGATACGTATCAGGTCGGAAATCTTGCTCCATTCATCCTTCAAATTGGCAAACAGCTCAGTGGTGTTCTATGAGCATGCCACCATCCTGGCTCTCAACCGACGCACCAATTCATCCCAAAGGTGTTCAGTGGGGTTGAGGTTTGGACTTTGGGCTGGCCAGTCAAGTTTCCCTACAACCAGGAGTTAATAACGCCTGCTGTTTGACAGGGAGCATTGTCGTGCTGAAACAGGTATGGGCCATCACCAAAGTGTTCCCACACTGTCTGGAACTATTTAGTTCTCTTCGGCATTCATGGGTCCGTGAAATAAACCAAGAGGACCAAGTCTATACTACAAAAAGCAGGACCAGGCCATGATGCCATCTCCTCTGAATTCTACTGTAAGTACTATAGAGTCATGTAAATATCGTTCGCCAGGGCATTGGCCAAATCCATACATGTCCATCAGACCCGACAACTGGTAGAGAGATTTATCACTACATAAGATGGTTTTCCATTGTTCTGGAGACCACTGGCGGTATTCCTTACACCATTGTAACTGACAGGTAGCATTGAGGACTGTGATATTTGGCTTGTGAACCGCTGCACGTTCATGAAAACCAATTGCAATGATCTCTCAGCGGACGGTACGATCACTAGCATCACAGGACAATGCCCATCAAAAGTCCTGCGCCACCTCTTTAAAAAAGCTTTCCTGTTTGACATCATCACTTGTTTCAAGCATTTTGGTCGCGATCTGTCCATTTTGTCATTTTATAATCCCCTTTTGCTTCCACTTCAAAATATCATCACTCACTGTAGAGCAGGCTACCTGAAATTTGTTGGAAATCTCATGGATCTAATCCCGTGGGCTCCAATGATCCCTCTTTTCTCAGCACTAAATTTCTGTCATCTGTTCATATTGACGCAGCAGCTGCTATGAGTGTATTCTAACCCATCGAAGTCTTTTATAGGTTGTATGACGTGTACGGACGATCCCATGCACTTTTGGAGAGGTGTCTGGTGACGAATGGCCAGAAAATATATTTCAACCTGCAGAGTGCATTGTTGGCAAGTTGAGTCCATGGGCACTTAATCTTTTGCACCCAATGATGCGATCTGTTTGATGTTGTTGCCCTAGTAGGTATACTCTAGTGGATCATCAACTACCATAATTTGGCCTGCTGGATATGTATTTGGAAGCACTTATAATGAATGTGAACGTGATTTTCATACGCTGTGATTTTCTGACCATATTCTGATGGTCACGATTAGTGTAGGATTGTGCACTGTTCAATTTGCATACTTTAATGAATATCACATTACTTTTGGCCTTTCAGTGTAAAGCATAATAAGATCTTTCTAGATTAAGAATTTTTGAAAATTCTCCCACGCTCTCCACAGTATGCAACTCTTTATGAATTCATCCAAGTTACTGGCTGAGATGGCTTAAGAACGGTGTATTTCGCATATTCCTATAAGAAAAATTCACATGACCTTATACATGGGGATGAGGGAAGCCAGTGATTGAGAGGTCCCCCCTTTTCCTGTCTTAAGTAGAGGAGAATAACCTGGTTCCTACACAGCAACATATCCAACATTGGGTAAATTATCCCATTCAACAATCAGCTGTTCCCACAGGGCCAGTGGCATTCATATGAAACTAGAACCCCTCCTTCACATGCATAGGAATAGCAATACTATGTCCTTAACTGCCTCAGAGATATAGCAAACTAAAACATATACGTCTGTTTGTGGTCAATCTGTAGATATCTCCCTGGAATTATTATACCATGTAACGAAAATTTGTGGACACCTTCCAAAACAATGTTACATGTCCTAATTTACATGGCTATGAGAGCTATGGTAATATAAATACAATGTGTGTCTAAAAGGGTTGGTGAATGGATTTAATCGGCAACATGTTTTAGGATAGGGCACATGGGCTTGCAAATCGGCAACATGTTTTAGGAAAGGGCACATGGGCTTGCACACTGAGAGACTTATTGAGAAGCACAACCTAGTATCGAACACGGTATACAGTGGATTAAAGAAGGCATAGACTGACCTGGATTCAATGGAGACCGAAACTCTTGGCTGTGGAATGAAGCTCAAAAGTCTTGTGGATCGGTGAGCGAGTAGAAAAAGAGCAAGGTCGGTGACTGGAAGAGCAAGTACGATGGTGGCTTGTGCTGCTTTCTCTCTCAGATAATGATGACACCTTCCCATCCTTTCTGCTACGATGGTGCCTGTATATTTTACAGAGGATTTCACCGACATATGCCCATCTCGCTGTGTACATGTGGCGGGAGATTTTCCTTTGCCAGGTACAGGTACTGATGAAGACACTGGTACTAGAGGAGGCGGAGAGATGATCCTCGATAATTGCGATGACAGATGCAATAGCAGAGGAAGAGGTGGAAAATATTTCCTCGAAATCGCCCACTCAGAGCAAAATGAGGCATCTACTTCGTCTTCTATAGAGCTCGCACCCGTGACCATCATGATGTCGCTAGATTGCTGCGGTAGAGGGATAATTTCCATAGACTCAGAAACTGGTGATGGAGGAGGTATAAATACAACGGACACTCGCGGAGAAGGTGGATGTCGAGGTGGAGAGATATCTCGCGGCTCCTGAGGTGGAGATGGAGGCGAGACCATCTCTCACTGCTCTGCTGGTGAATGTAATTATGTCTTCAGCATAATGACTTAGCTGGCAATTGTTGTGGCAGTGGTGTAGCCGCTCCTGGTAGGTCGAAAACCCTCTCAGGGCAACGATGGTATTTGCCCAGAATGCGAGATCAAGTCTCGCATTTCTTCAGGAAAGGACAGTCTCTTCTGAAGTGCGAGGACTTTTTTCCAATACCCACAGCATGGCCTCATTCCTTTATATGATATAAAGACATGTTCTCTGTCAATATAAGTGAATCTGGGATGTCCCTTTCCAATCTCATGTCAAAGAATATGTTCGGGAAATCGCAGTTTATGGCTAATGAAGGGATTATTGCTTTTCATTAAATCTCGTGGTGGATGATGATATTTTTTATTATTCCAAATGTTACTTTAATTAATAATATGTATTTAGGTTTAATACCATAAAATCTTGAATACACGCCGGTCTCAAATAAAAGCCGGGTGGGGTTTAAAAAATAGATTAAACGCCGGCTCTCAAATAAATGCCGGGTCTTTTTCCGGTCATCGATTAAAATGCAAAAGATGGCTGTGAAGATGGAGTAATCTCTTGCTTTAAGGTAAGGTTCTACTTTCAATTTCCGTATCTGCTTTCACACACCATTTTAACCATACTTACTTTACAGGACTTGCTTTGTATTCATCTCTTTCAGATTCATCGGCCATGTCTGCTGGCAGAGATATATTGCTGAAATTGCGCAATTCCAACCTTTCAAGAGATCGAAGATGAAGAAGAACTTTATAATAATGAGACAGTTATCTCCAGTGATTCTGAACCAGAAGATCATATTATCAAATTTAAATTTTTTTTTATTAAATTGCATTTCAACACTTTGTCGGATTTGTTGCAGGGTGACTAGGAACTAGGAAAACCGGGAAAAGTCAGGGAATTTTTTGTGACTGGGAAAAGTCAGGGAATTTTACAAAATCAAGAAAACATGCGAAATTGGAACGAAAAATTGGTCAGAGAAAATTTAATTATCAACCGGTAAGAATCAGGGAATTTTTCGCAATCGTTTTGAGACACCCTGTTATTGGGAATAACCCTTAATGCCGGGTCTCTAATAAACGCCGGGTCTCGATTAATCGCCGGGGGGAGGGTCCAGGCCATTGAAACAAATAGACGCCCGGGTGTGTATTCAAGATTTTACGGTAATTCATTGTTGTGGTAATTCAATGTTGTCTTAAATATTCTTTTTTCAAACTCGCGTGATGTGAGCTCTTGTTCCGTGTGGCGATTTTCCCTCTCAACTAATTAATTCGGTCGCGAGATATTATGCTGTCTAATTGTTGATAAAATTATTGCGTAATTAGCGTTCTATTTATACTAGAACATTCTTTCTTCATCTTTTCCTGGCTTATGCCATTCTTTGTCTTCTCCTGTGCAACCATGGTGGCAACTCACTTTTCTAGTATTTCTTTCTCCTTACTCCAACCTTGATTGTACCTCCGTAATTCCCGTAAGTAGGCCCTATACAGAGGACGGTGTGAAAAATATAGCGAATCCTCTAGGGTAGCCCGGGGCAATTGTATGAATTTTATGGTTCCTTTTTTATCATTTGAACAAGGAGGCCTAAAATCCTGAAATTTCGTAAATTTGTAGTGAGGCAATATCAAGAAAAGTGATATAACCAACTAGGGCCTTGCTGGAGGACCCGTGTCCATAAATAAAATTTGAAAGGAACGACCTAGGAAAGTGAAATTTTGTTTATTTCCTGTGTGGTACTAATAATATAGCAAATATACAAAAAATGTGATGTAGGTCTCTGGGGCCCCGCCAGAAGACCCCGAGACCTCAAATACAAATCGCGTTATAACTTTTCAATGGAAAGGTCTAGAATCCTGAAATTTTGTGTATTTTTAGTGTGGTACTAAAAATATAGCCGATATAGAAGGAAGCTGATATAAGCCTCTAGGACTTCGGCAGAGGCCTCGAGGCACCAAATAAAATATGAAGCTATAACATTTGAATGGAAAAGCCTAGGAACCTGAAATTTTGTATATTCATATTGTGATACTACAAAATATTGCAAATATACAAAAAAAAATAATATAGGCCCCAGCAGAGCCCCAGAGGTCCTAAACACAAGCAAAGCTACAACTTTTAAACGAAAAGGTCTAGCAATATGAAATTTTGTTTACTTATAGAAAATTACTTAAAAATTTAGATAATATACACTAAAAACTGGTATAAGCCCTGAGGCCCCAATCAGAAATCAAGCTTGAACCAGAAGTCCAGAAACCTGAATTCTTGCATATTAATAGTGTGTTATTTAAAATTTTAGCTATCTAATATACTAATTCTCTTATCCATCAGTCCGAATGTCCGAGGCCAACAAGACAATACTCTAGCATTGGTATTTAATTAAATAATAAACTGAAAAAAAATAATTCTCTTGGTCTGTCCAAAGCCAGCGATTGTTGTCTGGTAAGATAATACTCTTAAGGACAGTATCTTTTGAACGGGAATAGGTAGCCAGTTAAAGTTTTCACAGAGTACGTGTTATTATGGCAGATGGCGGATTGTCTAACAAATAATAAAAAACATAAAAAAATGTTTTTGTTTGTTTTATTTTTTGTTGTTTTTTTTTATTTTTGGTTGTTTTTTTTTGTTCTATCGTAAAAACGGTTATACATACAAGCGCCAAACTTGGCATGATAGTAGTTCAAATCTAAAGTATTACAATAAATAATGAAAAACTGGCCAAGTGTTTAGAAGTTGGACTTGCGCAACGCCAAACATAAAATCTTTTTTTCAAGTGATCTGTTAATATTGGAAAGCTTCTTTGTTCAAAGCGCTTATTTCATAAATTTCAACACATAAACTATTATAGATTATATGTCTATAAAAGCCAAAATCGAGAACGCAGTGACACACCCTCCAGAGCCTGGCATATTTTGGCAAATAAATTATATGGTAGTACGGAACCCTCGATGCGCGAGTCCGACTCGCACTAGCCCCATTTATTTTATATGCAGATGAACAGTAGCCTACATTGTTGCAGAATATAAGTTTTGAACACCATTGATGCTCTACTTTCATTTCTTTACCCATCAACCTACACGATTGACTCACGTCATGCGACGGGTGGAATTTCTTGTTATACACTAAAACTTATAAAGTCCACTGGGGACCTGGCAGGAACCCTAAACACAAACAGATCTATAATGTTTGAACGAAAAGGCTTAGAAATCTGAAATTTTGTATACTTATTACAAGCTTTTATTAACTTTGCTGTGTTAGTTGTTTAGGTCAAATTTTGTAATCAATATTAAACCAACTTTCCGACAAGCTAGGGAGCTGCAATTTGACACACTTATGCAGAATCGATGACAATTTATGATAAAGAAAAAAATTTTCAAATCGGTTCATTGGCTCGTGTTCTAATGGTACTAACTCATTACTACGAATTGATTGTTGTAACAATTGGACATTTCGTTATGGCGAGAGTAAATGTGTCTATTGTTTATTGTTGCAAAATTAAGCTGTATTGTTGCCACTAAATAAAACATTATAAAAGCTTAGTTTGATAAAACCTTTTTCCTCTTAACTTGTAGTAGTTTACTATTAAAATTAGCAAATATACACTAAAAACTGATTTAAGCCTCTTAGGTCTCGATAGGGGCCCTGAAGCCCAAATCACAAATCAAGCACGAACATTTGATTAATAAAGAGGCCTAAGAACCTGAAGTTTTGTATTTTTACAGTGCGATACTTAAAAATTAAAGACAATATACAAAGGGACTGGCATAGGCCTCAGGGCCTCTGGCGGCCTCAAATACAATTGAAACTATAACATTTGAACGGGAAGGCCTAGGGACCTGAAATTTTGTGTAATCATACTGTGGTATTTAAAACTTTAGCTAACAAATATCTATAAGTCTCTTGCAGGGGCCATGCGTCCTCAATCTGAAATCAAGCTAGAAATTTTAAACCAGAAGTCCAGAAACCTGAAATGTTTTATATTTATAATGTGTTGCTTAAAATTGATATAGTCATTTGAGGCCTCGGCAGGGGCCACAAGGCTCCAAATACGAACCAAGCTATAACTTTTGTACGAAAAGGCCTAGGAACCTGAAATTTTGTATTTGTGCCCCTCCACTTATTATAGTCACGAGCCGCCACTGCTTGTAACATTTTGATGCTAAAACCGTTATATCGTTGGATAACGATAGTTTAACTACTTTTTTGTACTAATACTCGTGCAAGGCACTGTGAGTACTTGTATTCATTTATTTTTTTTATCGTGTTGTAACGTACCTAAGAGGGTATGGTAGGGAAATAAAATAAAGTGGCA